>LPNX010508582.1:233050-332961 GCA_001517045.1 Pseudotsuga menziesii
ACTATTATATATATTTGGGAAAATGCGTGGTTTTCTTATTGAGAATTCAATGAATTAGTAAGACACTCTTGGACTTCATCATGAAGAAGTTATTCAGAGTCATAGAACTGGACATGAATAAGTCTCTTTTCTCATTGTCTTGATGATTGCCTTCAAAAATTAGCATTCTATCCCGGTATTTAGTATCCTGCTCAAAGGAAAGACCCATCAATAAATTTAGTGTGGTTTTATAGTAGTTTATTGTACTCGAATGTAATTAAAGAGTTTGATATACCCCCAAGAACAATCAATAGACTAACTTTATGAAGAAATTGTGGTTGAAATTAGGTATGGATGTTAAATAATTTTTCTTATAGTCTTGGTACACTTGGTGATCCAATAGTATTCAATCTCAATATTGTGACATTTTGTAAACTTGGGCTCTCAAATTTTCTTGACTTTGAGCTGGCAAAGTTCAAAGTTCATACATCACTCCATGCTTAATAGGCATCATCATTTTCACCTTGGCTTGGGGAAGTCTGGAACAACTGATTAAACTTGGGTTCATGTAGTATACTTTATCTTAAGGAAGGGTTTTTCCTAAATAGATTTTCCCTTTTATGACGTTATTATTGATTTGATTTGATAACAAAAGAGTTTCATTTATGGTGTGTATTTTCTATGAGCTATTTTAGGGGGTTACTAGGAATATGTTGGGCAAAGTTCTCTTCTAAAAGGACTAATAGCTCAAACATAACTTCATTCTAAATAGGAACCAACATTTTCACCTTGGCTTGGGAAGTTCTAAACAGCTGCTTAAATTTAGGTTCATGTAAAATGCTTTATCTCAAGATAGGATTTTACCAACATAGATTTTCCCTTTTATACTACGAATATTTGTGATTTTGTTTTGAAAATAGAAGAGTTTCATTTATGATTGGTTTTTTCTATGAGCCCTTTTTTAGAGGGATACTGGGAATATGTCAAGCAAAGTTATCTTCTAAAAGGGATAAGGTGTATTCTTTTCAACAGAAAAAATGGATGTATTGATGCCTTTAGTGAATTTATGGTTATAGAAATCTATATCAACTTTTGAGCATATAGAGATCTAGATTCATGGTTGAATTATAATTGTTCTGTACTTATCTGTTATTATTTGGGTTTTGTTGCATTAGTAGTTCTAACCAAAGTTGTATACCTTTGTTAATCTAGAATATAGTCAAGGATTACATTTACTTCCAATCCGAGGGAGGCCCGAATTGCAGCATAGAAGATTTGTTCATGACAATAACAATGGAATTGGTCCCTGATATATTCCATTCTAATGAGTGGTTTGAAGGCCTTAACTTCAACAACCCTTCTTATTACGACACTTCAAGCATCCATGAGAGCATGGATGAGGAAGTTTTCCAGACAGATACAGACGGAGATCAATACAAGAAATTGGAATATTTTGCACCATGGATGGAATACTAGGCCATGTTATATACAATTTCATTTATATATCCTTGCCAGATATTGTTTTCTCATGTTTGTTTTGAGTGTATATAGTCCAAACTCCAAAACCATTATTGTTTATTTATTAACGTGGATCGCAATGCCAGGCCCAACCATGGATTGAAGATCAATTTGTAGGATGTTATTTACAAATATGTTAGCACGATGCTGGGATGCATCATATTCTTCATTATTTTTCTTATTGGATGGATAGAACTATATAAACTGAATACTGTTCAGAATGAGAAAATTATCTGGTTTTTCGACTTACTGTAAGTTGAAGTCAATCTGTATGAAGTGTTAGATGGAACATTGGACATATTAATGTTTAATTTAAAATTTTATGATATTTTTTCAAAAGATAATTAGTGAAGGGTGAAAACCCAAAGTTGGGTAACAATTCCATGAGAATCAAATGTCCAAACAACATAGCGGACGTTATTCGGCCGAATAATTATCATTATTTGGCCGAATAACTAATTCTTTATTCGGTCGAATAACGTTAACGGTGAACCGTTTAATTTGACAGAATGCATAGCCGACCGACAATTTTTATGGTCGTTTCAATACTTGTTCGGCCAAATAATTATTCGGCCGAACAATTATTTTGCCGAACAATTATGCGATGGAATAGTTGCTTGGTCGAATAATTATTTCGCATAAAAGGCAAGCTCCGATGTCGCCTGCAGTCATTTGTATTCATCCTTTCATGTTTCTCCCGTCACCCGATTTGTTTGTTGTTTCCCATCATCCCCGTTCACATCACCATTCCTCCTGACGTGTACATACTAGTTTCCCATCGGCATGGAGTTCCGTTCATGGAGGTCACTTCGTGATGGTCTATTCGGCGTGGAGGTATGTTCGGCATGGAGGTCTGTTCATGGACGACACTTCGTGGTTGTGTTTGTGGTCTTTTCTTAGAGGGTCTATTCATGGTCTGGTCTTGCTGTGCTCCCCGTTGTCAGGTAAATTTTTATGAAATTGATTTTATATTTTGAAACTTTTAATATGTGATTTATCTCTTGTTGTAGTCAATGGGATTCGTTTTTCATCGTAGTATTGCAGAGTTAAAGTTTGCATATGTTAATTGGTATTGTTGTAGTCAATGGCATTCGATTTTAGTCATCTATGAACTCTATCCATGTTTTCTGTCCATTTGGACAGAGTAGATGAACTCTGTCCATATTTGGACAGAGTTGATGAACTCTGTCCATATTTGGACAGAGTTGATGAAGTTTGTTCATTTGGACAGAGTCCATTTTGATAAATTTTTGTTAATTTTAATTATAAATTCTATGTTTTTAGAATTTGATATAATCTATTTTAATTAGAATGAAATATTTTTAACTTTAATTATATTTAATAATTTAAATAAAATGGAACGAGTTGATGAACTCTGTCCATTTGGACAGAGTTCATCAACTCTGTCCACATGTGAATAGAGTAAATCAAATCCATCCAAATAGACAAGACAATTGATTATATTTAGCAAAACATAGTTCATGCAGAGTTAATCAACTCTTTCTTTGATAACTTTACTTAGCAAAACGTATTTTAGTAGGTTTAATATAAATCATAAAAAAAAACATTATTACACATAAAACATCAGATTTTTTTATTACCGATCTGTTTGATCTTATGTATTTTTAATCTAAATCATAAAAGAAACATATAAGTTGTATAATGCTTATTAGTTACAACTTATACTTACTAGTATATTAAGATATAGTGCATTTTTTTTAAATTTTAATCTAAGTTCATAGGTATAATAAGGAAGATATTTGTATTAAATTTGTCCATGGACAAAGTTCATGAATGAATACTCTGTCCATGGATAGAGTTGATTAACTCTGTTTACATGAAGTGATGAACTTAATCCTATCCATGTGGATAGAGTTGATGAACCCTATCGATGTGGATAGAGTTGATGAACCCTATCTATGTGGATAGAGTTGATGAACTCTGTCCATGCAGAGTTCATCAACTATGACTCTGATCAGTTTACTTAGCATAAGGGATTTTTTTATGATTTTATGGAATAATGAAAGTATTTGTAGTAGACATAAAGAAATATAGTTTTATTTTCATATTTGATGATATTGGTTCTATTAATTTTAAAAATCTAAAATACATAAAAAACACAGAGACTGCTACATTAATTTCTTATACATCCAACAATAGTGTAGCTATTTTCATTTTAAGAACTATTAGATAATATTAGGGACATTTAGGTCTTTATTAGAAAGGTAGTTTTAAAAATCTAAAACAAATAAAAAACACAAAGATTGCTACATTAATTTTTCATACATCCAACAATAGTGTAGCTATTTTCATTTTAAGAACTATTAGATAATATGAGGGACATCTAGGTAATAGAAACTTAGTTTTTATAGTAGTTAGTTTTTTGAAGTTGAGGCATTAACATGCAGAGTTTGAATATGTTATGAGTTGATATATTAGATAATATTAAGGACATATAGGTATTTATTAAAAACTTAGTCTTTTTAGTGGTTGGGTCTTTGAAGATGAGGAATTAACATGTAGAATTTGAACATGATATGAGTTGATTTGTGTAATCTTGTAGATATCATATCAAATTAAAATAGATAATAAATTAACTATAATCATTTAAGTAACTATTAGATAATATTAGGGATATCTAGGTCGTTATTGAAATCTTAGTTTTTATAGTAGCTAGGTCTTTGAAGTTGATTAATTAATATGTAGAAATTGATATTTCTGTAAACTTGTAGATATCATATCAAATGGAAATAGATAATAAATTAGCTATAATCATTTAAAAAACTATTAGATAATATTAGGGATATCTAGGTTTTTATTGAAATCTTAGTTTTTATAGTAGCTAGGTTTTTGAAGTTGATTAATTAACATGTAGAAATTGATATGGAAATAGATAATAAATGAGCTATAATCAATTAAATAACTATTAGATAATATTAGGGATATCTAGGTCCTTATTGAAATCTTAGTATTTATAGTAGCTAGTTTTTTGAAGTTGATTAATTAACATGTGGAAATTGATATTTCTATAAATTTGTAGATATCATATCCAATGAAAAGAGAGCAGCCTTGAGACAGAAGCGTAGGTGGTCATTACATTTTTTGGGAGTTGGTGTCCGAAATGAAAATCAAAGATTATCATGTTCACCTCTGGATTCAAGCTTATTGTATAGTTCACATTCATTTGATCATCGACATGGCAATAGTGGTAGAGATGATTTCTCCTTATCATCTATGGTTGCAGTGTCATTGATATAAAGGAGGGTCATTTATCTTTATTTGTAGAAATGGATCTTGGAGTTAGGAGTTATAGATATGATTGATCAAATCTATGACTCCTATAAATCCTCTACCCATATCTACAGATCTACAAATAAAATTTAGAGGAAGCAAAAGTAGTAATGTTTTTACATGTTTCTTCTTCAAGGTATGTAATATTACCCAAATTGTTTTCTGATATATAAGTTTAATTAATTTAAATAATTTTTGACATTTGTAAATTGCTTGGGTCTCTTCAATCTTTCGAGGAAAAGAGAAGAATCCATTGGAGGATAGTGGTGGAATTGTAAGTTTAATATTTTATTTTATTTATTTTAGTGTAAAATAGGTTAAATAGTTTGTAAGATTTATAAACTATTTTTATACATGTTGCAGCTTGGGTATCCTCCACTTTTAGAGGCAAAGAGAAGACTCCATTGAATGATAGAGATTTTGAGGTAATTTTGTTAATAATTGTATTGATCTTCTATATACTAGTTTAATGTTTTAATGTTTTGATTTTAAATTAAAATTGTTTAAATAATTTATGATATTCATAATCTATTTTTATACATGTTTCAGATTGTTATGAGTCCAAGGGAAGACTCTAGTGGAGGATAGTGGTGTACTTCTTTGATTCAGACATCAAGGAGCTTAATTTTAGGATTATACACATGTTCATGATTTTTTATTATTATTATATACATGTATATTGAACTTACATGTTCATGACTGTTTTTTTTATTATATACATGTACATTGAACTCTAATGTTCATGAATGTTTTTTTGCATTATATACATACATACATTGATCTTAGATATTGTTTTTTGGATTATATACATGTATATGTAAAGGTTAGGAATGTTAGGAAGTTCTGATAGGCACAATCTAATGTTAAGAATTAATGTTCAGGGAATGTTAGGAATCAATGTCCAGGGAATGTTAGCAATCAATGTTAAGAAGTTTTGATGGGTGCAAATATACATGAATGTTAGGAATAAATGTTCGAAAAAGAACTATGAAGTTTTGATAGGTGCAAATATACATGAATGTTAGGAAATGAACTAGGAAGTTTTGATAGGTGTAAATATATTAATGTTAAGAATGAATGTTAGTAAGTTTATATAGGTGCAATTATATGAATGTATGTATTAGTAAATTTATGTATGTTTGTATATGTAACATATTTTTAGTGTTGAAAAGTTGAGAATTTTAGGAATGTTAGGAATGTTAGATGTAATCTAATGTTAGGAATTAATGTGGAGAATGTTAGGAATCAATGTTAGGAAATGTTAGTAATGTTAGGAAGTTTTGGTAGACGTAAATATATGAATGTATGAATGAATGTTAGGAATGGTTAGGAATGTTAAGAAGTTTTGATAGGAATATTTTTTATTACTAAATTAAAATTAACAACTTGATTCTAAATTCTAATAAATTATAGCTCAATCCATAAATTTTCTAAGGTAATGTTAGCAACTTGACTTTGAATTCTAATATTTTTTTATTACTAAGGTAACATTAGCAACTTGATTCTGAATTTTAATAAATTAAAGTTCAATGACTTCATGATAGCCAATTTTAACATAAAATAAGAAATGATATAGTTAAAAACATCGCAATGGAATTTCGTCCTCAATTATCCGTTCATGGTCATATTTGGACAGTTTCCATTTTTTATTTTTTAAGTTTTTTTTTTATGCGACTTGTACCAATTTTATTCGAGATGCACATACTAAATGACTATACTGACAACATATAACATCAGGTTCATAATCTTGAAAGTAGACATAATTTTCAGTCATACGGGTTTGTTGCAAAAAATTGCCTTTTAAAATGATGGATCCTCTCTCGTATGTAAATCCGTTGTCATTGTAGTCCTCCATTAACTTCTTTTTTCCTTCAGTGCATCGCATCAAAGAATATTTTACATTTCTGTTGTTGTCTAAAGGTGCAATCACAGCGAAAATATCTCCTATGCAAATTATGATTGGCATTGGATTTAAATGAATTAAATTGACTATATAAACATAAGGTGATGGACAATATTGAACAATTAGCAACATCATTACCTTCTCTAACAAGATCTAAAATTCTATTGCCATCAGATGATATTTTATTTCTTCTGATTCTAATTCTTCTATGGTTGCTAGTGGCATTTTTCCTTTTGGATTAATCTTTGTGTGTTTCCAATGTTGTACGTAGTTGTTTGTTACATTTTCACAAACTTCTGTAGATTCAACATTTTCAGTGCAAAGATGACAAAAACATGTTTTCTTTCTACTGTCAAATGCAAACACATTTTGGAAGGATTTTGTTTGAATAGAGTGAAGTTCTCTAGTCCCATGCATGGTGCTAGCCTTGTATGGTATTGATCTATCTATATCTTGGACCCCAACAAGCCAAAAAAACCTACACAATAAATGATAAATCACAAATGACAAATTTTAATGTTAGTGTACAAATACTTCAATGTTAGTACATACATTTTTTAAAATTGACAATTAATATAAATTAAAAAAATAATGTACATACCTGCGCACATCTTTTGATTGTTGACTACAATCATGGCCTAGATTTGATTTACACCATTGGATAACCTCTACATCTAAATGGAATCGTCTAGAAGAATGGTTCATTTTCCATCTTCGAAGTGCTCTTTTTACGCATGCTCCTGCACCATCATGTTCACCTTTTCCATGTCCAGTTTCAAAGAAATTCCAGCAATGTTTAATGTTCATTGCTTTATGAAGTCGACATAACCAAAAAAATGATCGTGAAGATTTAATTGTCCCGCATATCCATTCGACGATATCCAATTTTCATTGAATTTAACTTTATGACTTTTTAGTGAATCATAGAAAAAAATTTCAATACAATGTTGAACAAAATGTGTATCATGTGTACGATCATCGCTGATATAAAAGTGATATTCTTTAATCACATCTCGATTGTCACACATGATTTCAATTCCATCAACATCTTGTTGAGAATGTCTATCTAGAACATGGAAAAATATCGAAACTTGGTCAGAATGATAGTATTCACTTTGAATCTGTTTTTGTGCAGCAAATGTGTATTTTTCTGCAAAATCAACTACAGACAAAATTCTTCCAACTAGAAAAATTTCATGGGAATGTTTGAATTTAAGGTCTTGCCATCATGCTCTATGTGAATGCTTGGTGTGTTTATAAATTTCACTTTCAAATTTCTTGAGAAAATCTGTCACACATATTTTATCTTCTCGCAATTCAATTCTTTTGGACTGTGTGCATCACTAGAACTTGTAGACTAATTGTTGTATTCATATCTTCTCCAATCAACGGTTACATTTGAAAGTGACTGATCATTATCGATAGGGTATTTATTGTGGAATAAAATAGGATTTCCACAACCATGACAATGTTTTCCATTGACACATTTCTTATTATAAAATACTTCATCATGATTTCTCTCACATAGGGTTTGATATATGGATTCACGTAATGTGGGCAGAGGTGGTGAATTTGTCCAAAAAATTTAACCAAATTCAAGAAACTTGTCGTAATATAATTGAAATTGCACATGATAACGACAACAACATGTGTCACATATAGTAATAGGTCTAACATACCATGGTTTTTGTTGCACAAATGTAGTGATCGACATATTAATTCCATGATGATCTTCCTTGAATTTATTGAACAATTGTACTTGTGTCATTTCCATTATATGTTTTGGACGGATTTCATATACATTTCATGATACTCTTTTTCGTATCACATCTCTTGAATTTGGTGAAACTCAAGCATGTTCCAACCAATATTTCTGTACAATATCTTTAACACCTTCTCCCATTCTATCTTTGTAAGGTTGTCTACAAATAATTACCCAGCAAGCAAGTTCATCATTTTCATCTATTTGCATTCTGAATTTGCTATGTTTGTATAATGTCTTTCTTGAGGTTCCAATTGCTTGTGCTAGTTGTGTTGTCAAACGTTTTTGTCTAGTACTAGCTGAAACAATTGCTGTCTGAATTGCTCTCAGGTGCATCATTGGTATCTTTCTTTCTAGATTTTCCAAATTTTTTTATTGCATCACCTATATTTTCTATCACATTATGTTTCAGTTTTGACTCTTTTGTCACCTTGTGAATACCCAATAATGACGTAGCACCTTCTAACTTATTGGACACCAATAAACATCTCAAAATTTGCGCTTGTCCCGCTATTGAACAATCCTTGAGAATATCATCATAAATTTTTGCAGTACGATATCGTGCAACATGTATGGGTAATTTTTCTCCATATTTGTCACAATCAATGTCTTCTAACATTTCATCATCAATGGTGAAATTACCTATACATCAAATTTAATTTAATTTAACATATGTCCAAAAATACAATTCATTATAAAAAATGAATTTAGAAATTACATGATATATACATACCAGGTCCAATTTCTGGATCTTGGTTTTGATCTTCAATATTGACTTCATCAACATTAATATGTAAATCACTATTTACATCTTCAATAATGGTCTCTTCAACTTTCATTTGTTCTTCTTGTACCCTATTTTCAATTTCCATTTCATCAACAGTGTCATGTAAATATGTTCTTATATCTTCATTTATTTCTTCTGTTTCTGCAAACCTTGCTCTTTCGGCTGTATTTTTGAGTTTTTGTTTTTCCCTATTAGCATCGTCATCATGTTTACGATCACTTTTTTTTACGGTTTCTTTTATTTCCCATGATTGCTTAATCTCCTTTTGAGAAACCCTTGGAAAAAAATAAGAACACCTTGTAAAGAAATCTTCTTTGTAAAACAATTGGAAAAAAAAACTCTTTGAAAAAAAACCTTATTTGAAAAAACAACTTATATAAATATTTTGGAAAAAAGAAACTCATTTGTAAAAACTCTTTGGAAAAGACTCATTGCAAAGAACCTACTTTGCAAAAATACCTTGGAAAAAAAATGTTTTGAAAAAAAAAAAAACTCTTTGGAAAAAAACCCATTGCAAACAAATAACCTACTTTGGAAAAATATCTTGGAAAAATACTTTACGAAAAAACTTATTGTAAAGAAATAATTTCTTTTCAAAATTACTTTAGAACACAAAATGTTTGGCAAAAATGCATTGGGAAAACCCTCTTTGAATGTACCCATGGAAAATAAATAAGAGGAAAAATACCTTCTAAAAACCCTTTGGCAAAAGAAATCTCCTCTGAAAACTCCTTCAAAAATACTTTTACTTATACGAAATGAAGAGGTGACAAAATAATGAGGCTCTTTCGTTTAACTTATATGAAATGAAGAGGTGCAAAAATAATGAGGCTCTTTCATTTTACTTATAAGAAATGAAGAGGTGCGAAAGTAATGAGGCTCTTTCGTTTTATTTATACGATTATTTTTTTCGGCTAACGAAATTTTTTTTGCACTTATTTTTTCGGCCGAACAACCTTGTTTGTAACGTCTCCGTTATGGAAAACCATATTAATTCTTGCACATGATCTAGGAACTAAGAATCAATCTCATCAAACAATAATTAACAAATACTCATGAATTGGAAAATAATCGGAACCAAAATTGGTTTCCTCTCTGTATATTTAATAAACAATAAAGGGTTACAATTCCAATGCTAAGGAATGGCTTAAATCCATGAAGAATTCGAATGCCTAAGGAGGCAATTCGAATTCAGTGAGAGTCTAGCTTAACTGACTCTAAAACATTCAATCTCACTCAGTTAACCACTTGACCAAAACCCTAATTGACTCACCAAACCCTAACTGAAGTCGGAGTGCAATAAATGACTGAATGTCAACTGAAGGAGATCAAACACATGTCATAGCAATCCAACCATCAAGTTCTAGTGCTCCATGACTCCAATGAACCCCGATGAGGTTAACTGAAGCTGAACTGACCATCAGAAGTTGGTGGAGGCACCTTGTTGATTCTAGATCATTAAATAATAATAAATAATCATTAAATAATATATTTAATGACTGGAGGAACCTTAACTGACTGTAACTGACTGGTTGAACCACCAGTTAGAAATTAGGTGCATTAATGTCACACAGATCACCCCCAGAGTGCTCCAGTTAGCCTCCTTGACTGTAGGAGAAGTCTAAGTTAGCCTCCTTGACTGTAGGTAGGCGTGGGTGTGACTGGATGATGGAAATTAATGCTCCATTGATGTCAATTAAACTTAGGATACTGGTTTAACTAGGCCAATTTGACCAAAAGAGTGAGTATGATGGTAAATGTCTCCAACACCCCCCCTTAAGCTATACTTAGGAAGAGTTAGAAAACATATATGCATAAAAGGGCTAGGGCCCTGGAAACTAAGGCCATAGGTCACCCTATACAATGCTGAAACTGAAACAATGCTCAAAACAAACTAAGTGAGGAAAAGAGGGAAAACCCAGTGGGAAAAACCCCCCTCAAGCTGAACACTGAAAGTAGTCTGGATCACCCTAATGAAGTCACCCCCAACAGTGAACGGAGGTAAGTGAACTTCTTTTCTAAAAATCCCTTGGTGAAGATGTCTGCAATCTGCTCATCAATCGGGCAGTATTGCAGAATGATGGTCCTATCATGCACTAGCTCCCTGATGTAGTGCATGTGAATATCTACATGTTTGGTCCTCTACTTGGTAACTAGATCCATGGATATCTTAATAGCACTCTGGTTGTCACAAAAGAGGACAGTGGACAAAGCACTACCAAGATCAAACTCTGAAAGAATGCTTTGCAAACAAACTTCTTGGATGCAAGCATTCACTGCTCCTCGATACTCGACCTCTGCTGAAGATAGTGCTACGGAAGCCTGCTTTTTGCTTGACCAACAAATAGGGACACCACCAAACATGAATACATATCTGGAAGTTGACTTCTGATCAATAGAATCACCCACCCAATCGGAATCTGTGTATCCAACTAGCTCTAGCTCGGAGTCTGCAGCACAATGAATGCCATAGGTCCTGGTTCCCTGAATGTACTGGAGGATCCTCTTGATTGCCTTCCAATGAAGATCATGAGGCTACTGCATGTATATTGATACAGCATTCACGACATAACAAATATCAGGCCTAGAATGTGTTAAGTACAACAAGCTACCAATCAGCTGTCGATAGATAGTGCAGTCCATGGGAGGTGTGCTTTTTCCTTCTTCAAGGCTGATCCCTGAAAGGAAAGGGAATGGTGCAGGCCTACATTCAGCCATGTTAAACTTGACTAACAGGTCTGAAATGTATTTGGACTAAGTGACCATAATCCCATCAGAATTTTGCTCGATTTTGAGCCCCAAAAATTGTTTTAGAAGCCCCAAATCACTCATTTCAAAGGCATTATGGAGAGCAGTTTTGATGGCTGAAATGGAGGCAATTGTGCTACCTGTGATTAGTAAGTCATCAACATATAAAAAAATGATAATTAGATGGCCATCACGCTGTTGTAAATACACATTTGGATCTGATATACATCTCTGGAAGTTTTGCGAGAGAAGGAAGGCATCCATCTTGGAATACCACTCTCTTGGGGCCTGTTTTAACCCGTATAGTGACTTCTTTAGCTTGCAAACCAAAGATGGATCAGTGATGTAGCCCTCAGGCTGCTTCATGTATATCTCCTCATGAAGATATCCATGCAGAAAGGCTGACTTAACATCCATGTGATGCACCTCCCAGTGCTTGGATGCAGAAATAGCCAAAACAAGGCGGATGGAGTCCATTTTTGCAACCGATGCAAAGGTCTCATGGTAGTCCACTCCTTGGACCTGAGAGAAAAATTTTGCTACCAGCCTTGCCTTATAGTTGCAGGTTCTTCCATCAGCAGCAACCTTTGTCCGAAACATCCACTTGCATTGAACCAATTTCCTTCGTGGAGGAGGAGGAACTAGCTCCCAAGTAGTGTTTTTCTGAAGAGAATTCATCTCTTCATCCATGGCAACTTGTCATCTCGGATCATTCCGAGCATGGTAGTAGGATTTTGGATCTGAACTAATCATCAAATATCAAGTTTCAGACAACAAATTATTAGAACAAGAGAGCACAATACCTGCTCTTTGGAAATCAGACCAGGTTCTCGTTGGATCATCCGGATTTCCAATGTTGTCTCCTGCGAAGGAGAGTGTCTTTTGGGCCCATGTAGGGAGATGATTTTTCACTTCAGGTTATGATTCAGTATTTGATGATTTCTGCACACTGATATCAGAAATCAGAGGATTCAAATCAGGGTCATCACCCCCAATTTCATCATCCAAATATTCAGTGGAATAGGAAGGAATTTCAGCAGTTTTCTCCTTCACTAGTTCCACCTCCTGAAGAGGCTCATCGAACTTGACACTTCTCTCGATGATGATATATTTGTTCTTGATATACAGCAGCTTGAATCCTTTATATTCATCAGGATACCCAATAAACAAACATTCTATGCTCTGCGGTTGCAAATCCCTTCTTTTATCAAGCGGAATCCGGGCCCATGCAGTGGACCCAAACACCCGTAGGTTCGACACATCTGGCTTGTGTCCGAAGTATGCTTAGAAAGGATTCTTTCCTTTCACTGATGAATGAGGCACCATGTTTTGAATGTATTCTACAGCATACATGGCTTCAGCCCACAAATTTACAGCAAGCTTCTTTGACTCCAACATACAGGTGGTCATCTCTTTGAGAGACCGGTTCTTCCTTTCTGCTACTCCGTTCTGCTGGGGAGTGTAGGGAATTGAATGTTGGACCTGAATATCACTTTGGGAGAAAATGTACAGCAAATCATTACTGACATACTCCCCTCCATTATCAAATATTAAGATCTTGATCTTAAGCCCAGAGGCATTTTCGATCAAGGCCTTCAATTCAGAAAATTTTTCACATACTTCTGATTTCTTTTTGAGAAAGAAAACCCATGTATACCTTGAAAAATCATCAATAAAGGTAAGGAGGTACCTTGATCCATTCATGGATGTGATAGGCATTGGACTGTTGATATCAGAATGTATCATCCCCAATATGCTTGTAGCTCGGTTTGCCTTCCCCCAATCGAACTTGTGCTCAGGGTGTTTTCCAATCACACAGCCCTTGTAGACTCCCGTGGTTTCTTTGATGACCGGGAGGCCTTCAACCATGGATTTTTTCTATAATTGCTGCAAATATTTGAAATTAAGATGGCCAAACCTCTCATGCCACAGTCTACTAACCTCATTTCCATGAGTTAGTAGAGCGGTGGGCTTTGCATCCACAACAAAGTGAGAGAACTCATAGGCTTTTGCATGATGATTTGCATGGCCTTTTTCAATGAGTTTCCCGGATGCAATTTCTGTTATCTCAACATCATTTGGGTTGAAAGAAACTCTCTTAAAAATTCCTGTATGTGTCATCTGATAGAAACTAAGGAGATTTGCTACTAGAGATGGTACATACAAAACATTAGAAAAAAAACCATTTTCTAGATCTACAGTACCTTGTCCTTCGGAAATGATGGTGGAGTCATCTCCCATGTGGATGGGGATGGATTTGCCGGTCTCCAAGGATGAAAAGGAGTCTTTTTTAGCCATCATGTGATTTGAAGCTCCACTGTCAATCAACAGTGATTTGGAATTCGAAGTGCTTGCCATGAGGGCATGACCTTTCTCATGCTGTGGTTCCCGATCTTGGTGATCTCTCCTCTGAAAGCTCGACCAAATAATTATTCGGCCGAATAACCTCTGTAACCTGTAACTTGCAAAATTTTCAGGTTTCTCCATTTTCGGAAGGTAAAATGGATGTCTTACACTACAAATCGTCTGTCGGACTTGATACCTATTGTTTCATCATTAAACCTACTTTCCGTAGGTATAGATTTTGTTGTGTATAGGTGAGATCCGATATTTTTATTTTTTTTGTTTCTTAACATGTGTCGAGTTTAGTTTCATCTCTTTCAAAATGCAGTGAAATGAAAAATATATAACTTTAAAAATACACCACCAAAAAAATTGAAACAAATATGGTGCACTTAATTGGAGTGTCTACTTCAAAAGGGTATTCGTAGATTTTTAAGTTTTATAGTCAATTGAGAGAAAAGTGGCGCAACCAAAAACATGTTTACAACCGACAAGGTTTTCCCTTTGATCGAATTCGATAAAATATTATAATTAGTATATAGATCCGTTGGTTACAAAATTATAGTCATCACAATAGTATATTGTATGTAGATTGTCATAGCATATTTGTTTTTTGCAAAACACTACTTTAACAATGATTTTATGGGGGCAACCAAACATGACTATTTTTTAGTCCCTTTATTTTATAAGGACACATTGCCAAACATTTTCCGAAACGACATATCAAATCTCAATAAAAAAAAATCAAAAAATTATGAATAGAAAGCTAACATAATTCTCTAAAAGTTTTGTTTTTACTTGAAAGTGAAATTCTAAACAAAAATATCACTTTCGTTTGCCCAAAGTTGAAAAACATGTAAAATCAAATTTATTTTCTCATAAGACCCCAAAATAGACACGCATTTTCATGGATTCGCCCTGAAATGTTCTATTTTTTATTGCCTAGTAGCTAGGATGGATATGGTGTGTGCCTTGGTTTGTTTTGTAAATGCTGATCTAATATGATTTCCAAGATGTATGCATTCCTACTTCCCAAATTCTGAAGTAGTGAGAATAATTTTTTCTTTTAGTCTTTGTTTACAATTAATTATATTACTATTTGTTGTCGATGTAAATTGCATTTTATTTATTTATAGTTATTATTTAATGGGTTTATTTATTTATTTTTATCTATTATTTATTGGGTTATGATTTAACTATTAGAAAGAAAAATTATAATATAAATATTTTATGTTTAAACCTTGAGAAGTATATAGCTTTTCTTATATTATTTTTTAATGTGTGTGGTTTTTTTTATAATGTTTTCATATAATATTTATTAGAAAAAATAAAAAGTTGATTATGTTATATATATAAATCGTGTTTTAATATAATATTTATTAGAAAAATAAAAAGTTGATTAGGTTAAATATATATATTTATAAATATATAAGTTGGTAAATTGGTATTTAGTTTTAAATTAAAAAATGCTATCTAATTTATATTATATTTATCAAAAACTAAAATTAATAGAATTGTATCCAAAATTGAGGCTTAAATTTTGGAGGGAAATATTGAAATGATAGTTTTCATAACAGGAGCACTCTAATTGAGGGCCTTGAAATTGACCATGAAATTGTTTTTGTTTTGATTTTTATTATTATTTTGATATTGAGTAGGGATAACACTTATGTTTGGACAAAGACTCCAATCTATATAGGAATCTTGGCATGGAAATAGGGTTACACCTCCAATACTTCCTAGTTACAACTTACAGATCCTTCCAAAATTTTTGTTGCTTGATGCTTTTAACGCTATCATTTACAATATTCACAAATTGTTTGAAAATGATTTATTTGATGTGTTAAAATTTAGTAACAATTTATTATTATTGTAATTTTAGTAATTAAGTAAAACAATTACTCTTACTTATTGGGAAAACCTTTTTAAACAAGATTTATATATCAAATTACTTTGTCAAAGTATATAAGTTTGTATCATTCCATTTTTATAAAAATAAAATTAAATGAATTACTTATACTAGAAATTTAAAGGTGTTTTATTATGAATGAAGCAAAATGCATAGTGGATAATACATAGGCAACCCCATTTGGTGAATCTGGGATTTCCATGTGTGGAAGTTTATTTGTAACAATAATTGAGGAATCTAAAACAATAATAAGGAAACACACATTTTAAATTTCTTTTGACAAAGGAAGGACAGAACCTCATAGTATAATTTCATTCAAGAATTGTAATATGTATTTTTAAAAAGTAAGCCGAGGAAGTGCATATTATATTAATTTGTCTTTTAACCACAATTCAAGGGATTGCAAAATTTGGTATGTCCCATTTCATCTAGCCTAACATTAACATTAGCCTCCTTAAAGGAATCAAGATCCAGTTTTGTTTGTTTCCTCTAAGTTTAACACAATGCTTCGAGGTGCAACTTTAGAGTTGTTTGTATAGCTATTATTACTATTAGTATTAGTAGGATGTTTTGTTTCATTTTGCATGCAACTATATTGATTTTTAGAGTAGACAATAAACAAAGAAAATTAAACTTTTGAATGAGAAATTTTTTATCTCTTTTAATTAGAATTTAAATTTTTTAATAAAAACATCACTAATGAGAGGCATTTTTTAAAATTAAACTTCATTGTTGAAGAGTTGTTTTTTCACCAAAATTTTGTGAAAGAAAAGATAAAAGTTCAAAATGTCAAAACAAATTAGTTTGAAGGACATAGCTGAAATGAAATTCCAACACTGGTCGTGACTCGCAAAGTATTAGTGGGTGCTGGCACTATTCACAGATAGATAACTATTCGTGAAGATTGAAGTCAGCAGTCAGTCAACTTCATGGTTCATTGTTTCAACTGTATAACCTATTATTTCATGGTTCATGGTTCTTCTTAACATATTGGTGTTTTTCTGTATTTTTCTAATAATCAGAATAAAAATATATTATTATTTGTTAAGGTGTTATTAAGTATTAATCAATCAACTTGATTTCTTTATATATATATAAATATTTTAACACAAAAACAATAATGATTTTTATTAGATTCTTATTATTTTTTGAGTTTTGTGTCATTAATCATTTTTTTTTATAAACTTTGATGAAATTATATAAGAAATAACCATTTCCATATCTCTTTTATATCACAAATCCCATTTTCATTCATGAAGGTGTAGCTACCTACAGACCAATAGATATTCTTCTTTTTTTCATATACTTTGATGTAACCATAAAAGAGATAATGATTTCCACCACTCCTTTGGATTGCTAATCTCATTCAAAAGCTATTACCAAAAGCCTACCATTCTACAACTTTTCTTCATATACTAGCATAGAACCATAAAAGAAATAATGATCCTCACCATTTTTTTGGATCACCAATCTCATTCAAGTTGGTGTTGCCAAGTTCCTACCAATATAACCAATTTTTTCATAGACTCTGATGGAAACTCACATGGAAACATAAAAGGGATCAGGATTCTCATCACTGTTTTGGACCACCAATTTCATTCAAGCCTGGTGTTACCAAGTACCTACCAATCCACCCCATTTCTTCATAGACTCTCTTCAAACCATAAGAGAGATAATGATTCCTAGTACTCTTTTGATCACCAATCCCATTTAAGCTGGAGTTGCCAAGTATCCACCAATCTACCCCATTTCTTCAGGCTGACATGGAACCATAAAAGAGATAATGATTCCTAGTAGGTCATGATAATAAGAAGGAATGGATTGCTTCAATAATGTAAAAGAAATTAATGCCTCATATTTTTTTGGATAAATATTGTGTGAATATTGGGAAACCAGTTATTCTCAGGAAGTGATAGATATTTTGAGAAAAATGACCAAGGACATGAGTCCCAGGTCAGATAGGTGGACTGTTGAATTTTACCTCCAGTATTTTGATCTCATGGGTCCTGAGATTGTTCACCTTGTTGGTGAAGCTCGGTCCTCAGGTGTCGGGGAGGGGTTAATGTTACCTTTCTTACATTAATTCTAAATAATTCTAATCCTGGTTCATTTCAGGATTACCATCCCATTTCATTATGCAACCTTATTTATAATATTTTTTCCAAGGTGATCACGATCATGATTAAAGTTGGTTTATCTAGGGGCATCTCGAAAGAGCAGATTGGTTTCCTTCATCAACGACAAATATTTGATGCCATCGAAGTGTCCTAGGAAACCATATATTCCACTAAAGTAAAAAATCAGAGTGCCTTGGCTATGAAGCTTGATTTTGTTAAAGCTTATTAACTAGTTGACATATCTTTCATGAGGTTGTTTCTCATTAATGCTTGTTTGCAATATAAAATCCCTCAATTGATCATGGGATGTATAGAGTCTGCCAATTTTGTTGTTATAATCAATGGTCACCAACAACATTATTTAAAAGTAGTCATGGGTTGAGGCAGGGTTTCCCTTTATCATTGCTCATATTTCTCTTGGTAATAGAAGGCTTGAGCAGACTGATTGATTTGGCTAAAAAATGGGGGTAAAATTAAGGGTATTAAGGTATCTTCCTCAATCTTCATTACTCATTTGTTATTTGTTGATGATGTTCTTATCTTTGGTATTGGATATATTTCAGAATGGCTTGTTTATAAAGAGATTCTGGACCTTTTTGTTTGGGCCTCATGTTTAATGATCTATGTGCCAAAACCTAGCTTACACCAGTAAAATTTGAAGGATGACTTATTATTGCGGATTGTTGAGATTTTACCCTATTCAATTCAAAGCCTAGAGGATGGGTTCATATACCTTGGGTATTTTCTAAATCCTGATGCTTCAGTGTTCAAATTGGTTCTGGATGGTGAAGAAGATCGAAAAATAATATTTTCCAGGTATAATAGACATTTATCTCTCAATGGCTGATTGACTTTAATTAACTCGGTGCTCAATAGTATTCCTATCTATTTTCTTTCTTTGGATAAAGTTCCCAAACGGATCCTTTCGAACATTCGTTATATCTTCTTTAACTTCCTTTGGACTGGAGCACAAAAGAGTGAGGGATCTCACTTAGTGGCTTGATATTTATTGTCTCACCCAAAACGTGATGGTGGCTAGGGAATTAAGAATATATTTTGGTTTAGTCAAGTATTGGCTATGAAAGGACTTAAGAGATCTCTTACGGAACATGGTAAGTTTAGGGTTCTATTATGCACAATAAGTATCTTAAGGACTACTCTATTATTGAATGGGTGTGAAAGAAGAATAAGATTGGACAATTTGCTTCTAATATGTAGAATGGTCTAGTGGTTGCTTTTGAGATGATGAGTCATTCTTTAGCTTGGCAGGTGGGCAATGGTTTTCAAATTTAGATTGGGGCTAATCCATTTATTGGTGGGGCTCATTCATATATGCTTACTTCTTCTACCATCTATGCACTTCTTCTAAATGACCCTTCTTTCTGAACCATGTTACGAAAGATGTACAAGCTATAGGTGATGGTTATTGGCTCTTGGAAACAAATTTACTTCTTGATTCAAATGTTGTAATTGAGTGGAATTCTTATATCCCATCTATCCAACGTGTTGGCATAATTATAAGGAATACCAAGGACCAACTCCTATAGGCATGGAACTCTTTAAATGGATAGGTGGACCATTGAATTTTACCTCCAGTATTTTGATCTCATGGGTCCTGAGATTGTTCGCCTTGTTGGTGAAGCTCGGTCCTCAAGTGTTGTTATGGGGAGGGGTTAATGTTACCTTTCTTGCATTAATTCTAAATAATTCTAATCCTCGTTCATTTCAGGATTACCGTCCCATTTCATTATGCAACCTTATTTATAATATTTTTGCCAAGGTGATCACGATCATGATTAAAGTTGGTTTATCTAGGGGCATCTCGAAAGAGCAGATTGGTTTCCTTCATCAACAATAAATATTTGATGCCATAGGAGTGTCCTTGGAAACCATCTATTCCACTAAAGTAAAAAATCAGAGTGCCTTGGCTATGAAGCTTGATATAGTTAAAGCTTATTAACTAGTTGACATATCTTTCATGAGGTTGTTGCTCATTAATGTTTGTTTGAAATATAAAATCCCTCAATGGATCATGGGATGTATAGAGTCTGGCAATTCTGTTGTTCTAATCAATGGTCACCAACAACATTCTTTAAAAGTAGTTGTGGGCTGAGGCAGGGTTTCCCTTTATCTTCACTCCTATTTCTCTTGGTAATCGAAGGCATGAGCAGACTTATTGACTTGGCTAAACAATGGGGGTAAAATTAAGGGTATTAAGGTATCTTCCTCAATCTTCATTACTCATTTGTTATTTTTTGATGATGTTCTTATCTTTGGTATTGGATCTACTTCATAATGGCTTGTTTATAAGGAGATTCTGGACCTTTTTGTTTGGGCCTCATGTTTAATGATCTATGTGCCAAAACCTAGCTTACACTAGTAAAATTTGAAGGATGACTTATTATTGCAGATTGTTGAGATTTTTCCCTATTCAATTCAAGGCCTAGAGGACGGGTTCAAATACCTTGGGTATTTTCTAAATCCCGATGCTTATCAATGTCCAAATTGGTTCTAGATGGTGAAGAAAATCGAAAAAAAATATTTTCGAGGTATAATAGGCATTTATCTCTCAATGGTCGATTGCCTTTAATTAACTCGGTGCGCAACAATATTCCTATCTATTTTCTTTCTTTGGCTAAAGTTCCCAAACGGATCCTTTCAAACATTCGTTATATCTTCTTTAACTTCCTCTGGACTGGAGCACCAAAGTGTGAGGGCTCTCACTTAGTGGCTTGAGATTTATTGGCTCGCCCAAAACGTGATGGCGGCTAGGGAATTAAGAATATATGTTGGTTCAGTCAAGTATTGGCTATGAAAGGACACTAGAGATCTCTTACGAAACATGGTCTTTAGGGTTTTGTTATGCGCAATAAGTATCTTAAGGACTACTCTGTTATTGAATGGGTGTGAAAGAAGAATAACATTGGACAATTTGCTTCTAATATGTAGAATGGTCTAGTGGGTGATTTTGAAATATGAGTCATTCTTTAGCTTGGCAGGTGGGCGATGGTTTTCAAATTCAGATTGGGGCTAATCCATTTATTGGTGGGGTTCATTCATATATGCTTAATTCTTCTACCATCTTTGCACTTCATCTAAAGGACTCTTTTTTTTGAACCATGTTACGAAATATTTACAAGCTATAGGTGATGTTTATTGGCTCTTGGCGATAAATTTACTTCTTGATTCAAATGTTGTAATTGAGTGGAATTCTTATATCCCATGTCTCCAGGGTGTTGGCATAATTATAAGGAATACCAAGGACCAAATCCTTTAGGCATGGAACTCTTTAAATGGGTAGGTGTGTACTTGGTTGGCTTATGATTCTATTAACTCTAAACATGCCAATTAGCAAGCTTGCTGATGGTATTGTCATATTAGGATTTGGAAATCTCCTATTAAAATTGTATGGTTTACATGGTTGGCACTTAAGAATCGTATCTTAAAAGGAGACAACTATTACAAGCATGGAGGCAGGGGTCTTACTGGTTGTCCATTGTGTTATAAAGCGATTGAATCGGTTAATCACCTATTTACTCAATGCCATATGACCCCTCAGATTGGGATTGAGATATCTGACAAACTTCATTTGGCAAAATTATTCACTTGAGGTTTGTTTATATAGCCACTTTCAGAGGCCCGCACATTCTTCTCCTCTTCCCCTATTTTTTATTTGGGGTCAATGGAGATATTGTAACTCATTGACATTTGAGCCATCCAACTTTGATATTTGATGGAAATGTAGATATATTATAGGATTTTGTTCTTCAAATGTTGTTATGCAGTATAAAAACCCTGTTAGTCAAATATTTCCTCCTTCCATGGTGAATAATTTTGCTTCAGGTTTTTTTATGGTGCTTCTCAACATGGGGAATGTGGGGCCTAGATTTATTTGATTTTTGGCAAGGATCACTATTATCACCTCTGGTTTGGATGCGATAAGGGTTCGATCAATCATGGGTCTAACTTTCATGGGCCTAGGATTTTCCAACCATCTCAAGCGTCCCATACCACTTGAAATCCTAGACATGCACGACACCAGAGTGAGCTTGCTAGTTGGGCTTGGCCATCAACCACAAGTTTCACCTGGACTACGCCTAACCGAATCCAACCTGACCGAAACTGAGTCAGACACCTTAGAGTCACATGGATTGTTAAATGCTCGTTCACCATAGGTGATGCAACCTGTTGAAACACCACCCAACCATAGACCATGTGGTTTGTCATACGTTCACCCTTGATCCAGCACTTGTACGACCAACAACCCACTTACTCGTGCCCACATACTTAGCTAGGATCAATCCTTGAGGATGCCTTGAGGTGTTTTCCTTGCAACCTAGCCAAGTCCAACCACATACTAACATACTAATGTGTTCCTGTGACCTCCATCAATGCATATTTTCCTAACCGAGTGTTACTTCGCACTCAAGCAATGCTCTTTGCACCATCCTCCATCGAGTCCACCAAGCAAAAACTCATCGAGATGTAAGTCACTTGACTCAACATCATCCCTTGGTCCTCCTAGTGATCCAACACGTTAGTACATCATCTTGTCTGTCTCACCATGAGCCATCCACCAAGGATACAAAAATCTTATGAACATATTGTGCTCTCTTGAATAGCGCATCCCCATGCATAGGATCGTCGTACGCTCTTGAACAATGCATCCTGACGTGCCCTCTGAAACACCTTTCCAATGGCACTTAAATTAGGGTCGTAACATTCTCCCCCAATTAAATATGTTGACATCCTCACAATATGGATCCATCGACAAGTCCAATGAAAGAGAGGTTGGTGGTGAAAAGACACTTCAGCGTATGCCACAATCAAATGTGGCTTGATACCATTTGTCATGGGCCTAATATTTTCCAACCATCTCGAACATCCCATACCATTCAAAATCCTAGACATGCACGACATTGGAGTGAGCTTACTAGTGGGGCTTGGCCATCAACCACAAGTTTCACTTGGACTACGCCTAGCTGAAACCAACATGACCGAACCCAATTCAGACACCTTAGGGGCACAAATTTTTAAATGCTCATTCATCATAAGCGATGTAAATTGTTGCAATGCCACCTAGCCATAGACCATGCAGTTTGTCACATGTTCACCCCCAAGCCAACACTTGGATGACTAAAAACCCACTTACTCGTGCCCACATACCATCTAGGATCAATCCTTGAGGATGCCTTGAGTTGTTGTCCTTGCAACCTAGCCAATTCCAACCACATGCTAACTTACTAATGTGTTCCTGTGACTTCCATCAATGCATATTGTCCTAACGAAGTGTTATGATGCACTTAAATAATACTCATCACATCATCCTCCATCGAGTCCACCAAGTAGAAACTCACCGCTTCGATAGGGACCTCAACAAATATTTTCTCCTTGATCGCTTGAAGCGCAGCATCAACTGTTGGTTTCTCATCAGCAAATGAAAAGGTATGCATGAATTGTTTGACCATCTCGTCCCAATCCTGAGTTCCTTGTCACATTTCCATGGACGTATACCAACTTCTGGGTGTCATTTCCATTGTGTGGATGAAATGATGGACCCATTCGTGTCGCGGGTATTCTGCAAATGCCATGCAACACTAGTTAAGGTGTTCGGTAGGGCTTGACATCCCTATGTATTTCTGATTCACAACTGCAAATTCTTCATCGAACCTGAATTCTAACAATCTTCTAAACTGTGGCCATTCTGAGATGGATTTCTTATGCGTTCCCCACCATCTAGTGGGTGTAGCCTTCAATACATAGTCTATTGCAGACAAGCGTTGTGGTTCTGTTATGGGTCCTTCAAACTCACTTAGGAAGGTTGCAAGATTAGGCAAGCCCTCATATGTGGGTAACTCCCTCAAATGATTCTCCACTCATCGCACATACCTGGTAAGTCTAGCACATCTCTTCATGGAGACCTCATGCAATCTGTTTTGCCAATTCTCCAAGGCCTCTCCTGAGTCTGATGTGCAAGAACTAGCACTCCTCCAGCTCAGGTTTCCATCTGATGTAGGGTTGATGTAATCTTCTTTTAAGGTAGTGACATTGTAGATCTGGTTGAGATAATCACCCTATCCCTCACTGTAGACAGGTTCGACATCTCTGTCCCTCTAGTGGATCAATGGGCAGTACGAATCACATCTCGTCATCCTCAAATGAGAGGATCCTTTTCTTAAAATTTATAATGGTATGAATATATATGGCCCAATCTATCCCCAAAAGCATGGGATATGGGTTCGTTTTGTCAACGATGCTGATAAATTCAAAGATGGTGAATGTGCACTGCCCCTCAATGTCGAAAGGAACTTGACTTAACCTACCAATTGGTAGGACCTTTGCTTGATTAGAAATCCTCAACTAGATAGGTCACTAGTCCAAATGCATCTTTCCCATGCTCTCCCAATTCTATCGCGTCATAATATTGACGTCCGACCCTAGATATAGAATGATATAGTCCATGTTGTAGTCTCTTATCTGTGTAGTTATTCTCAACTTGCGGGCCGTTTTGAATTTATTTTTAACCTGGTTAACTCTTTTTTCGGGTTGTGACTCAACTTGGGTTTCTTCTATCAGTGCTTATAGTTCTGCGACAACATATTTATATTTATTAGTGCTAAGAAACTTGAAAGAAACATCTTAAGCTTACTAACCTTTCTTGGAGCTTTCTTCTGGAATATCTGTTGAAATATTTTAGGCATCTCCCTGACTTCGACTAAGGTCGACAATTGTTTTGGATCTACAAATTCTAGTCGTACATACAAAAAGACTTGCTTCTATTCTTAAACGTTGAATGGTACTCTCTTATGCATCGCAGGTCGCACCTGTGGCCGTTCCTGGGGTATATTATGATAGACTCTGGTCGCAGCACCTCATTGTGTTATGAAAACAATATTTGGTTCTCTTGGCTCAACAACAATAATATAAACATTTAAGTTAGGATTTGGATTTGTGTTCAGATTATGCACATGGTTAGGACCTGCAATGGTCCGAGATTGTCACTTTTCAATCAATTGGGGACATTGCTACACATTATGGTCCTGCGCTTTGCAATATGAACATCTCTTTACAGGTTCTTGGAAATATCTAGCATAATGGCCTGGCTGTCTAGAGTTATAGCACACGACTTGGCCTCTTCCTCTACCAAATCCTCCTCCTCCTCTTCTTCTGAAGTTTCCATCCCCCCTTCCTAGAGGGTGGGGTTGCTGCGGTGGGTATTGATTCTGCTGGTATTGTGGATGATATTGACTCTGCAATGGATATTGATTATGATATTGATTTTGTGGGAATTGCGTAGGATGGTAGTGTGCTTGCGCCTCTTTAGCCTGAGCCTATCCATCGTTCTTCCCCAAGTAGGTGTTTACATTCTTCTCTTTCAAGAGCTTATATGCTCTGCAATCCTTCTCATCATGCCCTACTGACTTATAAAATTTACAGAAAAGGCTTGCTGGGGTACTTACAATCTTCTGCAAGTATAGGAAATCCTCATTGCAATGCATTCTAGTCTGGCATATTCGACACTAAGGTAACCCATCAGTACTTAATGAATTAGGTGTAGCCGATGAGATATAGTTCATGTACGATGGACAATTATCCTTGGTGTCTCCATCTGTTCGACATCTTGTGCACCACAAGTCCTCACATGCTTCTTTACCCTTCTTGATGTCCTGAAGCTGTACAATCAAAATTGGCCAACTGGAACTGAATCTGCATCATTCTTGCACCACCATCTTTGATCAGCGAGGATTTAGTTCTAATTCTTCTGTTTGTGACACAATATTCTGTTGCATCAATGACCCTTGAATGTGTGGTAATAGCGCAGCAATAAACCACTCTTTATGTTGTACATCCGACATATGAAAGCTAACCTTGGCCATCAAATTCTTAAACTGTTGATCAAAATCCCATACAGATTACGTGGGTAACTACTTTATCTCCTTGATCTTAGTGATGCACTGCAACTCAGATTTAGGTTTTCTGAACTCACAAATCATCATGAGTCGGATCTCATCAAGGTTCTTTTATGGGGTCCCTACTGGTACAACGTAAAACTTCATAAACCAGTCCTAGACAAGACACTACAGAGTCATAATCATCTGTGCTTTCTTTATATCTGCATTGTGAACTTGGAGAACCATCCAAAATGCTTCCCAGAGGAACCAATGTTTCTCTGGATCTTCTGCTCCATTCCCATTGAAGTTGGGTAATCTAATCTCCACCCCAACCATTGAGTTGGCGTCGAGGATGTTCAATGAATGGTCTAATGAGGGTGGACTTCCTTGCGTGCTAGTCGCAGTACTAGCACTATTAGTATTAATAGTTCTTTCAGGAGATGAGGCTCTAGACCTTACCTCTGGAAACACTCCTTGTGTGGTGTAGTTGCATCTTGATCTTGGTGTCTCTGCAGATTCTTCAAATTATTCTTCTCCTTCAGAAATTGGGCTATAGTCTTCCTCCTCATCACAAGGCTCTTCGTCTAGCCATGACTCAACTTCGTACTCACTTTGTTCGAACAAGATAGGAGTTCGTCTACCTCCTACTATCTTTCTTCTTTTTCCTAATTTGAATCTCCTTCCACTCCTTAGGAATCCAATTTCTAGTTCAAGTTCTGTACTTCCTCGAAAAATATCAGCTCACCATTTCCCATTTTCTTTACAGGTCTTTTGCGATATATCCTTCCTCCTAGATATGCAACTCAACCGCTCAACTGCAAAATGCCGTTCTCATAGATGATCATCTTTATCCATGTACTTATAGATAACAAGTACCTTCTTCGAGGTCCTTTTATTTCAGCCTCACTATAAGAGTTATCATTTCTACTACAAACTCAGTAATATACCCTTGTAAAATATTGTTGACCCATAAATCAACAGCTCTAGAGATGGGGTTACTTACACTGGTTATCTCATGAATCACCCAAGAACTCCACTCCACCGCTTCTCTTCTTTGGAAGTTTGTTATCGAGTCACCAAGATTCACAACCACTCATGTGGTACAATAGGAAACTTTGCAAAGAATATCACATGAATAGCAGTGTACATGTATCGTTCTAACCAGTCTTTTGCGCTCAACTGCGATCTTGCACAAATGCTAACGTCTTAGATTCCAGCCAATCCTTGATTTCCTCCTTTGTTGGATTCCACAACATTTCTCTCGACTCAAATGATTAACGATCCCAACAATGGAACCATTTGTTGGCCTATTTTCCCCACTCTCACGACCCAGGTTCAACAACAACACAATACCAACAAAACACCCAAAGACATAGGCCCGACGGAGCAAGCTCAGTGGGAAACAACTGCAAGGCAGTGCAATCTCACCCGAGATATATTAATATGTAATGGCTAGAACCATGTTTCTGCAGTTGGCGAGGGATTACGTTCCCTTGGCACGCAGATAAGGCGCTTGACAGAGTCGAAAGGATGGAGTATTTTTGTACTCGACGGTGACGCAACGGTGCAGCATAGCCAGCGTGTGACACAACCTTGTCCTTGACAACTTAACAACTGGTGCAATAGTGCGATGTAGCTGATTCCTTAATAGTAAATGACAATGATGCAACTACATTACAATTTAACAACTTTTAAACATGAAACAATACAAGATGCTCGGCGATGTTCTAACCATTCATTCATTTACTTCTTTTATAGTATTGAGACATTCATTCAAGCAATAACCATAAACCATGCAATATAATCAAACATTCAACATTAACCGTTAAACATTCAACACTCAACATTCAACATCCATCAACATAGTAAATAACGTGGAAACCCATGCAGGTAAAAACCACCAAGGTGCTCTTCATCAGGCATGAGAAATATATGGTACCTTACAGTCTGCAACATACATACTGTTTTGAGATATGTCTATTTAGCTCAAACTCTTCTTGCTATCATGATCTATTTTTTATTCTTCTATCTACTCCTACTGATCCGCACACAACCTGGATCGACTCCTCTACTCTACTATCTACGCACTCAGCTGCAGAATAAATATTACAAAATGGTCTATGCACACAGCTATAGATCCATGGCTCAACAACCTCCTACTATTAGAATTCTCTTTAATATCCTCAAAATACTTCTACAATTACTAACTGAACCAACCAAACTATAATCTTTCCGAATCTAACCCTTATACAAAGCAACTTCCTCCTATTTATAGATGTTACAAAACCACGCAGGGTTGACTGATTACAGCTTAGTTATTACAATCATAAGTAGCCACACAATATCTTCTATTAATTTAATTATAGACCATACCTAGACGCAAAATGTCCTTCATTATATTTAACACAAGCCATAAATAGCTGCAGAAATGTCTTTCAGTCTTCCTGTATAGGTCATGTTGATGTATTTGTAACTTTGGAATGTATTCACCTATGTATCTTATGTCTTGAACCCCAATGTTTATTTCGGGATGTGTCTGTAATATAATTGAGTCATGTCATGCCCCAATGTTCCGATCGGGAGGATCAATAATGTAAACAAGTCATGTCAAGTCATTGTGGGTAACCCTCCTATTGTCTAAGTGTTAAAGTCCTCGCAATTCTGAAGCACTAGGGTTATTAGACTCACCTAGTGAAGTCAGCCCTAGCTGGGTTTAGTCAAGTTGAGAATTTATATAAATAGAGAGCTATCCTCTCTATTTGATACACATGTCACTCACACTCAGTTGTAGTGCATAGCTGAGGAAAAAGAAGACACTGGGGCTAGGAAGAAAGAGGTTACTGCTATCGAGAGATTATCTTACTGTTTTGGGATTTTCTATTTGGTGCTGATTCTATCTTTGAGGAAGTTGTGGAGTTTTTTCCATTTATGGTTTACCCGAGGAAAAACATTGTGTTCATTGTCTCTTGTGTTTGATTGTTGTGCTTGTTATTCTCTTAGTTAAAAGATCCTAATAATGCTAGCTTAATGTTAAAAATCTAACAGGTCATAACTAGCCGCAAAATCCATCCTTTAGTCTTCCGTTGACTCGATCTCCTACAATATTCCTGATTTGCACATGTCTAGCCTTTACTCTTCTTCCTGCCTTTGTAGGTATTCTTTTTCCCTCGTCGCACTGATCTGTGTCGCAGCTTTCTTTGCTATGTGCTTCCTTTTCTTCCTTTGCTTTCCTTTCTTCATCACGCGTCTTCTTTTCTTGCCTTGCGCTTACAATTTTGTTTATTCCTTATGCACTTTCCTGGCCCAACAAAACCCTAGGTAATCTCGAAGAAGGTAAGCCAGGGGCACTCCTATTTCCATTTGAGGTTCTCATTTTGTTAAAGATGAAAAACATTACCAAGTTGGCTAATAAGCTTGAGGGCATTGAGAACTTCATAGCATGGAATTACCAGATCATGCTCATCCTAAAATATAATGGCCTACAATTCTTCATAAAGGAGGAAATTGCAGAACTAGAAGCATATGAAGCTAAGGCCATAGAAGAAGGATATGATCAAGGCTAAAAGGATCATGGCTGACTCCATCAAAGACAACTTGATCTTTGACACCAAAGGAAATTTTTGATGCCCTATCCAAGCTATTTGAAGGAAGAAATATCAACATGAAGATGACTTTGAGAAATAAACTCAAAGGTGTGAAGGCTCAAAATTCAGAAACCATGCACTCATACTTCGCAGGAGTATCCCAGATCAAGGAGTAGATGGAAGCTATTGGTGACATGATAGAATATGCACAAGTTGTAATGACCACCCTGAATGGTCTTCTAAGAGATTGGGAATCTTTTATTTGAGGAATATTCTCTACAAGAAAGTTGACCAAGTTTTGAAATTTTTGGGAAGAATGTGTTCAAGAAAAAGAAAGAATAGCAGTTAGAGAAGCGAAACTAAATGAAAGTGAATATCAAGCTCTATCAGTCCATACCAAAGGCAAGAACAAGAGGAAGAGTTATGATCATCCTCCCAAGAAAGTTCAAGTGTTTAAGAAGAATAAGAAGTTCAAGAAATACTTCTCATGTTATGACTACTTCACTTGTCACTAGATGGTACACATATTCATAAACTATCCCATGAGGGAATAACAACTCAAGAAAAACAAAATATTCCAGGCCCATGCAGCTGAAGGCAATGATCAAGAAGAAGAATAAATAACTAAAGAAGATTAAGATTCCTATGAATAATATGTTTTAATTTCAGCACTCACAGGTTCAGTCTACCTGGTAATGATACTTGGATAGTAGATAGGGATTCCTTCAAGCACAAGACAGGTTACAAGGATTCACTCTCTTGTTTTGAACAAAAGGATTCCCCACACAAAGAAATGCTTAGAGATGATTACCAATATCCCATCAAAGTAATGGGAGAAGGATCTTATAAGTTGGAATTAGGAAAGTCGATGAAGATGAAGGATGTCTTGTATGTCCTAGGAATAAAGAGTAATCTCCTTTCTATCTCAACATTACATAATAAAGGTTTTAGAGTTTCCTTTGTAGATGGTGAAGTCCTCATGTGGAAAAAAGTAAAACCTATAAATGATGCAGTAGTGATTGGAATTGAAGGAGGAGGACTCTACAAATTAAAGGGACTTGTAGACTCAGCCTTGATGACTAGCACCATAATCCCATGTGAGTTATGGAATAGAAGACTTGCTCATGTACATTACAAAGCATTACCAATTGTGAGCAAGGTGGTGACATGTTTTCTAGAGATTCAGATAAACCATGAAGGAGTGTGCAAAGGATGTGCACAAGGAAAGAATACCAAGAACCCTTATCGAAGCAGTAACAATAAAGTAAAATGGATTCTAGACATTGTCCACTCAGATGTATGTGGACCAATGCAAAATACTTCATTAAGTAGGTATGTTTACTATGCTTCCTTCATTTATGAATATTCCCGCAAAATTAGATCTATTTATTAAAGAAGAAGGATGAAGTATTTGGGAAGTTCAAGGAATTTAAGGATCTTGTAGAAAACCTCTGTGAAAAGAGGATCAAGACCTTAAGATTAGATAATGGAGGAGAATTCACATAAGATGAATTCAATGAGTACTGCAAAGAAGTTGGGATTAAGAGGGAGCTCACCATTCCCTATAATACACAACAAAATGGTGTGGCATAAAGGAAGAATAGATCTATGATGGAAGCTGTAAAATCGATGATCCATTATCAAGATCTACCTATGTACATGTGGGGAGAAGTAGCTAGAACAATAGTATATCTGTAGAATAGAATCTCCCACAGTGACATGGGAATAAGACTCTAGAACAGGTGTTTACCGAAGAAAATCCTGAATTCAGTCACCTAAAAATATTTGGTTGTACGGTATACATACACATTCCCAGTCAAAGTTGGATCCTTTAGGGAAGAAGTGATTGTTTGTAGGATATAGTGAGAAATAAAAAGCTTACCGAATCTATATCCCAGGATACCGTCCAAATGAGATAAGTAGAGATGTTTCTTTTGACAAAGATACAACTTTAAGAAAATCAAGGAAGACAAGGAAGTCGAAGAGGAGCATGAAACTCCTAGAGCTGCAGAAGTTTCTAAACTTGTCAGAAATGGGGAGGAAGAATAGATACCTAAGGACCATGACATGACAAAACCTTAGATACCTGAGGAATTTCCTACTAAGATGATATGATGCAAAATAATGCATGCTTGGGCATGAGAAGTAATTTAAGAAGAAAAAAGACATGGTATCCTAGAAGGAATTATCAGAGAAAGAAAGAAGCCAAATCCATACCTCAGTTATGTGGCTTTGATGTACAATGTCGTTGACAAAGAACCTACATGCTCTGGAGAAGCAATAAGGTAGAAGTAATGGTTAGATTTCATGGCCAAGGAATACCAATCCATTATACAGAATGATGTTTGGGAAGTAGTACCAAGACCAAAGAACAAGTCAGTAGTATCCTCAAAATGGATCTACAAAACAAAGCATTTAATAGATGACAATATAGAGAAGTACAAGGCAAGATTCATAGCTCATGGATTCTCTCAGAAACAAAGAATCAACTATGAGGAGACCTTTGCACCAGTAGCAAGGTACACCTCAATTAGAACTATCCTTTCCTTGGCATCCAAGATGAAGTGGAAGTTACATCAGATGGATGTAAAGGCAACTTTCCTAAATGGAGTAATAGAAGAAGAAGTATACATTGAAAAACTACAAGGTTTTGAGACAGACAATTAGAAAACTCATGTATGCGAACTTAAGAAGGTGTTGTATGGGCTGAAGCAAGCACCCAAATCATGGTATGGAAGAATTGGCGGTTTCCTAATGAGTTGGGATTTACCAAGAGTAAAGAAAATTCCAACCTCTACTATAAAGTTGAGGATGACAGGCTTATGATATTACTACTATATGTAGATTTTTTTTGATAGGTGAAGACAAGCCCATCAACGAATCAAGAAGAATCTTGTTGTAGAATTCAAGGTAATTCCTTTTGGATTAACAAATGTCCCCACCACCTTGTAAGCAACTATGAGTGAAATATTCAAGCCATACCCCAGGAAATTTCAGTCTTCTTTGAGGACATCCTTATATATAGCAAGACATTGAAAGAACATCTAAAGCATCTAGAACAAATACAATCGCTCCTAGAAGAAAATCAATTCTATGCAAAAAGGTCAAAATGTACATTTGGAAAACAACAAGTAGAGTATCTAGGTCACATTATCTCAAAGGAAGGAGTGAAGGTTGATCCAAAGAAATCCAGAGCGATCAATGAATGGCCCCAACCAAAGAATATATCCAAGCTAAGAGTATTCTTAGGTTTAATCGGCTACTCTCAAAGATTCATCAAGAACTATGTTCATTTAACCACACCGCTAACCAACCTCAAAAATAATTCCTTTCAATAGAGTGTTGAAGCATGAAGGTGTTTGAGGCATTGAAACGAATTATGTCGGCAACCCATGTTTTAACAACACCCTATTTCTCAAAACCATTCGTAATCGAATGTGATGCCTCAAAGTTTTGGATAGGAATAGCCTTGATGCAAGAAGGACACCCAATTTCTTGTGAAAGCAGGAATTTAAACAAGAGGGAATGCTTACAGTCTACATACAATGTGGATAGTGCCAATGACTATTTATCATTATTAATAAAAAACGACACAATATTTATACACATAAAAAGTTATTTAATTTATACACTAATATGTCATATAAATAATAACAATATCATCCTCATCAAACTAATATCTTATAAAGCCATATTTGCTTTATATATAGCCTCCAATTAAACACAACTAAAAATGGAATAACCTTCTCTTCGTTCATATACTCATAATCATGATTGTCTATTTACTAAATATAATTATATTCTTAGAGCACATCTTAAAGCCTAACTCCATAGTTTCACATTTATACATTAGAAGCTATATTCGATTAATCCAACACAAGTTAACTTCCTCTTTATGAGGCATTAATCCAATCCTTTTAAAACAAAAATATTACATAAAAGGGAATATTAAACTATTTAAACTTCCTAGTTAAGGTCCCTCACATAATAACTTAATTGCATACTTGTTGTGAGACATTATTTCTTTGACTTACAAATATTTGCCAATATACAAAGTATACCATCTATCATTATTACTCATTGGAGGAAAAACAGTACTATTATTTTAGTTTCTCTTATAACATGAGGCTTCATATGCTTCTTGTGTGCAAGGCCTTAACATTTACATTTAAATAACATAATCCCTAATCCATTCACTATGTGAAATTATATAAATGAGTATTTTCTGTAAGATAATATTTCAGAGCATTAACTTACATAAGTGAAGCACATAAAATATAAATGCAAAAGAGAGACACCAATATACATGGTTCACCCCAACTATGGGGCTACATCCACCAAAGTTTATTAATCTTTTATTAATTATTCAATAAAAAAATTACAATTCCATTTTTTTGTAAGATAAGATTTCGGAGAATTAACTTGCATAAATGAAGCACATAAAATATAAATGCAAAAGAGAGACACTAATATACATGATTCACCCCACCCATGGGGCTACATCCACCAAAGTTTATTAATCTTTTTATTAATTATTCAATAAAAAGAATTACGATTCCGTAGTGCATTACTACCTAGCCTTTTATTAACCTTAAGACAAGGCCTTTCTTTCAACATTGACATTACCATATGAAAATAATTCATATTCTTTTCACTTTAGCTAACCAAGTGAAGATTATAAAAGATTATATAACTATAAATTTTCAAAGCTTTTATTACTCAAGGCTTTTATTACTTATTTAATTAATAGTGAATGGGTGCTTAACATTATAAAGTGTTTAAAGTGTATTCTAAAATGGAGTTGTACATGATTAATGGAACATGAGACAAGGATAAAGTAATGAAAATTAATGATCCTTAGTGAAAGTCTCAACGCAACAAAGGATAGAGAGAATTTAGCTCTGCTTCTCTCTTCTCTATATCAACGTATGTAATTAAAATTTAGGATACAGAGAATTTAACTCTGCCATTTGCATTCCTCTATATCAATGTATATAATTAAAATTATAAATGTTGTAATAACAATATATCATAATAACCAAACAACTATGTAGGTTAATAATTATTGCATCGAGAGAAGCGAGGTGCTCTCTAGCCCAGTATGGAGGAGATTAAAATTTAGGATAGAGAGAATTTAGCTCTCCCATCCACTTTCCTCTATATCAATTCATATAATTAAAATTATGAATGTTGTAATGACAATATATCATAATAACCAAACAACCATGTAGCTTAATTATTATTGCACTGAGAAAAGCAATGTGCTCTCTAGCCCAGTATGGGGGAGATCATGTCATGTTCGAAGGTTATGCTAGCTAATGTAAATTAAAAAATAGAAAATAAAAATTATATATCAATTTAAATAAAATAAATAAACAAACTAGCATAAATTCATTTTAAACCCAACTCTATCATTTACCGAGAGGGATCCAAATGGTATAAAAATATACACCTCAAGAAATTGGATCCCTTGATAGATCCAGGTTTAAAATGGATCTATGGTATTACAATATAAAATCTCATAGTTTAAAATGGATCTATGCTAATACTATATTAAATCTCATGCTTAGAGGGATCATCATTCTTTCTTGATCCACCCTATTTTCTTAATATAAAAAAAAACAATCAAAATAAATTTTGTGAGTTCAGCTCTCTGACCAATGTCGTAACTCTCGTAACTCTCTTATGCCTTTAAATATCTAAGGAAGAGAATGCAATAAAACAGTCCTCTCTAGAGACTGTTTCCTTCAGGCTAAGAATTGAGTTTAAATGTCAAATAATTGAAATGTGAAAATATACTCTACTTTCAGAGGGGAAGAGAAGTCGTTCCTCAACTTCTATTTACTGGAGGATTATTAATACCAGAGGCATATGACGGTTACGGTTTTCCAAAAAAATCCGTTTTCTGGATTTATAAATGCAGCAACAAATAAAGATCCATATAATTGCACTAATATGTGAAAATATACTAAATTGCAGCTACAGTGTTAGAATCTACCGAGAGAAAGTGCCATTTTAACAACGTCAAGCTTCTTTCCAGCAATCGCAAATAACAACTCAGTTATGTAACCATTTACTGAAAATATATCTTTATATTGAAGATTCCATCATTTAATATTAAATTATTACTATTATTATTATTATTATCTTCATCTTTATGATATGATATGAGGAAATCTTTCATGTATGGATATTAAATTATTAATATTATTATCATTAACGTCATTTTTATGAGGAAAACCTCTATGTTTGGATTGGTTATGGGAGTAACCTTTCTACCTGACCATTTGCACCGATCGGACGACTTGGCTCGCGTAAGCTGTCACATCACGTGTTGCTTACGCGAGCCAAGTCGTCCGATCGGTGCAAATGGTCGGGTAGAAAGGTTACTCCTTGGTTATGTGGTGGTTAAGGTAATATTCCACTTCTCCACCAAGTAATATGGTAAATTAATTTTCTCATGAATATAGTAAAAGTATTGTCTTCATATTTAAGAGTACTTTTCTCTTTTAGAAATAAAAAAACTTTTTCTATATATATATTTTTTTAAAGTGATTATAGTTCTTATTTTTTTTCTTTAAAATTTTTAAAAGTAATTGTTCGGCACCGTTGTCGGAAAGTGACACTATTGTTACCAAAATTATTTACAATTGTTGTCATTTTGTACCAATAAAAGATTATAAGATCTCACCCATTGCTTGTGGAACTAATCATCCCAATTAGAACAAAAACATACAAGACTTAGGAAAATAAATAACATTGCTTATGGTGTTTTACTAACCTTGAGTTTTTCGCTGAAAGTTGCACATTTAAATTTACCTTATAGTTTCTGTTATTGAAGGATCTAGGTAGCAAAGGGGATGTTACATATTACCTTTTGGGAAGCAAGTTTATGATCCAAACAGATCATAACAGACTTCAATACTTATTACAACAAAATATGTTAACAACTGAATGACATAAGTGGATAGAGAATATTTCTACATTTTATATGGAAATTGTAAATAAAAAGGGAAAAGAGAACATAGTAGTTGATGCTCTGTCTAGGAAAGACGAAGAAGTGCAAAATTTTGTAGCATCGATGGTGCTTCTTGAGCATGCTAGATGAAATTTGAGTTGATTACGCCAAAAATCCAAAGACTTTCTCCATAATTAATGATATAAATTAGTATCCCAAATTTAAATGGAAAAATGTCATCTTGTGGTATAAGGGAAGGATTCACTTAAGTCCCAGCTAAAGTTTTAAAACCCAGGTACTTAAAGAATCCCATGAATGTCTAGCTACGGGACACATAAGGTTTTTTCAAAACCTATTATAATGCAAGACAACAAAAATTTGGAAGGGAATGAATGCAAACATTCAAAAATATGTAGCAGAATGTGACATTTTCCAAAGAAACAAAAATGAAAATGTCCTAACCCCTAAGCTACTCCATCCATTTCACACCCCAAATCAGAAATGAGAAGAATATCAATGGACTTCATTGAAGGATTACCAATGTTAGAAGGGAAGGAAAAAATGTTGTTGGTAGTAGACACAATAACCAAGTATGCACATTTCATCGGGGTAAGAAAAACTAATTCTGCCAGGAAAATAGCTAAAAGTTTCTACAAAATGTTTAAAGTTTACATGGGCTTCCAAAGATTATTGTTAGTGAAAAATAAACCAATTTTAAAGGAAATTTTTGGACAAAATTTTGCAAACAAATTGGGACATCACTTAACATGAGCTTAGCTTACCATCCCCAAATAAAAGGTCAGACATAAATCGTCAATAAATTCTTGGAAATGTACCTGTGTTGACTTGTAACAAACAAGAAAAATAAATGGTTTCAATGGTTGCATATTATTGAATGGTGGTATAATTCCACATATCATACATTCCCTAGAATGACACCATTCTAATATCTCTACGAATATGAACCCCCGAAATGAAAGGATCTAGCCACAAATCAGGTGAAGGTTGCATCGACAAAATATATTTTAGAGGAGAATAAACAAGTTGTTCAAATACTCAAGGAGACTCTAAATGTCACCAGTAGTCAAATGAAACAACAAGCCAATCAAAATCAAACAAAAAGAGCGATTGAAATTGGAGATTAGGTATTTGTGAGATTCCCTATAAGCAGTTATCACTTGAACAAGGAGGAAAGAATAAACTAGATCCAAGGTTTCATAGACCATATTAGATCAATAGGAAGATTAGCCATGTGGCATATGGATTGGAATTATTGGACACAAGTTGCATACACAACATTTTTCATGGATCATGTTTGAGAAAGGTGTTAGGACAACACCATAGAACACAAAAATACTTCCCTTGTTGGACGAAGAAGGATGAATTATCTTGGAGCCAAAGCTATTATTGCTACCAAAGAAAAAATATTTCAAACTTTAGTGATTAAAAAATATCTTATTAAATGGGAAAATATTCATGAATAAGACACTTTTGGGAATCGAAACACTTTCAACAACAACATCCTTCATTAGCATTTATTTGAGGACAAATCAACTTTTAAGAGTAGGAAAAATCGTCTTTTGATTGTGGGATAAATCCCACTGAAGACTTAATGGAATATCTTTTGTCTCTTATGGATGGTTCATCATGCTAGCACTATAACGAGAAAACCTTGTTAATGCTATGGGCTTGTATTTATGGATCAATAATGGTTTCTTACTTGGGATGATTTGCAAGTGATCTCTTTACTTTGCAAGGTTTAAATTATTTGGATTGTAGTTGAATATGTGATGTATTTTTAACCCTTGATTGTATGCCCTATAATTCCATGCTTGATGAATATTATGCCAAGTTAGTATTGAAGATACCACTTCAGTAAATCCCTTGTAGATCCTAGGATAAATACGACATTTATTAGATATGATAGGAATTGGATCTCAAATCCTAGATTTCCTTGAATGTTAGTTAGTTATTTATTAATATCCTTGATTGACACCATTTTCCCATTTGATAAAATGTTGATGTCCAATCCCTTCATCACCATTATCACTTACTTTCATAAAAAAAACCAACATATGGTCCAAGTATACCAACATATTGATCTAAATGGAGATCGATGGCCACCCACCTATTCCAGTGGCTCAAAACAATTGTCCCTTTTGGCAGTTTCGTAGTTATTTTTCTACGGTTTTTCGGGTCCCAAACTTTTTGGGGCCATTTTAAGGCCCTAAACGATGTTTTTTGGTGATTCAGGGCAGCAAGCTAGAAGATGTAAAACTCAGATAGAAATTTCCAACAAGATATCGAGCACCCAAATAAGAGATCGAATGCAAAAGTTATGACCACGGGAATTCGACTAATCAACTAACCACCTTCGGGCCGCAAACTTTATCACAATTCATATTCTAGGGTTAAGTTTTGGACTTTTTAGGTTCTCGCACTCATGATTATTATAAATAGGCCCATTTGGCCTCATTTTGTATTCATCTTGGCATGGATGAGCGTAGCAGGCACATTTCTTCTCAGAGATAGCTACCTCCATTCTAGTTGTTGTATTTACAGTATGTTCTATTTCTGCCATTTAATAAAATATGTGATTATTTATCTTTGTTTTCATTGCATTATGTCTGTGTTTATGATGTTATACTAGTTCTTTCATTTAGTTCTCACATAAGTTCAGATCACATATGGTCAAAGTATTAAGAGGCTTCGATAGTCCAACATATGGTATATCATTTTTGGGATTATTTGCTTAGTGTATGCCATTAATTTATGACCTATATCCATGAGTATAAGTCACAACTAACTGATTTTTCAAGATTTTGAATAACCTACTTAGCACTAATCTTATGGGGTGATTCTCACACAGATGGAGAAGTGGGATTGAAACTAGTGAAAAGAATCATATGGCATTAATAGTAACCTTTGAGGCTTGCACTTGGTAACTAGGAATTCTTCGTAGGTGTTGCTACTACAACTATTCCCCAAATTGTTTTTGCATTTTTTAAGTCCCCCCTTTAGTTTTTAGATTTTTTCTACTTGGACCTGTTTTGAACTTTGAAATTCCATCACTCATGACTGGTTTTCATCCTGCAGAAATTTGAAAAAGTTGATTCTAAGGTAGAGAGTATTTTGATCCGCAACAGTAGATGAGTCTCCTTTTTTGATATGCAGTGGTGTTTGACTATCAATTTTTAATGCAAAGTGATGGCTTCTTTTCGAGTTTTGACCCACTACGACGGACGGTTTGTCAAGTTGGATCCGCAGCAGTGGTTGGGTTTTTTTATGCGCTTTGCTTGTTTTTTTTATTCGCATCATCAGATTTTTTGCGAGAATTTAGCCGCAACAACGGTTGAATTCTATTCTTCTAGCCGCTACAGGGAACGTTTTTTCTTAAGTGTCGATCGAATCAGTTTTTTCTGTTGCATCGAAATCCTTCTGAGGTTCGTGCCACAACGACAAGTGGGATCTTGTGTTGAAAGTCAAAACTTTTTTCGATTCTTATGTCCCGCTTTTTTAGATGAATTTTTTATTTCTCTACCGTAACAGTGGAAGCTTTTTCTCCTTTCTAGCTCGATCCTCACCTTTGTTTTATTAAGCCTGCTACATCGGAATAATTTTCATATTCAAGTCGCTACGGCGGGTGTTGTTCAAAGTTTTCTTCCGATGCAATTTTGTTTGCTAAAACCACGAATTAAAGCAAGTGTCTTGCCAGAAGTGAGTCGATAGTTGTGGTTGCATTGTGACCTTCAAGCCGCCGTTATCAGATTTCTGTTCAACTTGACTTAGTTAACGGTCCTCCGATGCGCTATGTTTTGCGCCAATAGTGTTTTGGTTTCGCGTGTGTGGTTTTAAATGCCCCACCTACCAATTTTAAGTGATTTTTAACCTTTCTGTTATATATAGATTAGGAAAGGGGTTTTAACCATCATTTTTACCATTAACGGTGAGCGCATTAGAGTTGTAAGTGGTGATTTTATCCCGTTTGGGTCATCCGTTGTGATTTGGTGAAACCGCCATTTGAAGCTCATGTGGCGCATTGGACCAAGCATCCCATGGGGGCTTCACTTGTTGGCCAATATCCTATCATGTTAGTTCATAATGTGGGTTTTAAAATTATCAAAAATCGAACCAATATTGTGCAGGTATTGGGGGGATGAGGGGTTTAAGGTGGGGGTGGGTAGGGTGGTTTATAAGGATTGAGGTATAAAAAGGGGTGGGGAGGAGGTTTTAATTTTTGGGATGGGGTTTCAACAAAAATATTTTGGGTCAATATCTCTAGAAATTAAGGCTATTCTTTAATATCCCACGATCGCACGTGCTATGTGAGAGGTTCACTAAGTGAAGTCCCCGTGAAGCATCAACAACTGTTGTCGATCTTTTCTCCTACCAAGTAGGTATTTTGTTTACTTTATTTTGATTGGTGGTTTGATTTAAGCTGCAGCCTGTTTGTTTTCGTTACGTAGTGTAAGGGTTTTTTTACCGGGTTTAATGGTTTTTAAAAAGATTCTCGCTTTCCCCTTTGCCGATTTAGTATCCTCCCTCTGTTGTATCTTTCTAAGTCCCTGAACAAGCCGTGGTCACCTTATCTTCTCCCATGAAGCCTCAGCGTAGCGATTTGATGCATTTCTCCCATGGGCTTGGCATCTAATGATGGATTCCCAATGGCCCAAGATTTTCTCCAGCCTAGGTCTGACTTGTTTCTTGCCCCTGTGTAGTGGTAGAGGTTGTTTTTTTTCCAATTTAGGAAATTATTTTAGGTTTTGGATATTGTACTGCATCTCCTCACCGAGGGATTTCGGTCCTGGTGGTGGAACCTAGGGCATCGTTGTCGTTTGGCCTCTATGCATTACTTATGGGTTTCGAGCCTCTTAGATATTTTTGGGATCGATGGTGAGAGGATAGTTCAAGTTTTGGTTGCTTTCCAATTTAGAATGCAAAGGATGCCCTAGCTCAAGCCCGCTTGTGTTAAAGGGTTTTGTAAACCAGAGTTTGACCCAGCTGAGCTACAGTGTGTTTTCTTATTTTGATGGGTGAAGATAATATGGTAAAATAAAATACTAGATAAGATTGTTTCTCAAAAGGGTTTCCTAGCATGTTAATATTTTGATACCATAGCCATTTATTTTTTCTCTTCAGAATGCATAAGTGTGTTTAATGTCCTAAATGCTAAGACATTTCTTTTGGTGTTATTACAGTCAAATTTTGTACTATATAGCATGACGAAGAAGGGAAAAAAGAAGGCCAAGATTGCAGATTATGATTCAGATGTAGAAATCTCACCCATACCAAGGGCAGAAATAATATATGAAGATACAAAGTCAGTCACCAAGGATGAACCTGAATTCAAATCACTTTCAACAACAACATCCTTCATTACCATTTCTTTGAGGACAAATCAACTTTTAAGGGAAGGACAATTTTACAAATATTTTAATATTCATTAATATTAGTAATTATAAGAAGAAGCAACTTTTCAAATCAATGGCCAAGCCATATTTAAGGAGGTCCAATCAATTGTAACTATCACTAATTCATTATCTATTATTTATATATTTATTTCATATATTTTCGAGTGTATCACCCTCTTCCTCATTCATTTTCCGTGTTTTGATTGTGGGATAAATCCCACTGAAGACTTAATGGAATATCTTTTGTCTATTATGGATGGTTCATCATGCTAGCGCTATGGCGAGAAAGCCTTGTTAATGCTATGGGATTGTATTTCTGGATCAATAATGGTTTCTTACATGAGATGATTTGCAAGCGATCTCTTTACTTTGCAAGGTTTAAATTATTTGGATTGTGGTTGAATATGTGATGTATTTTTAACCCTTGATTGTATGCCCTTTAATTCCATGCTTGATGAATATTATGCCAAGTTAGTATTGAAGATACCACTTCAGTAAATCCCTTGCAGATCCCAGGATAAATATGGCCTTTATTAGATATGATAGGAATTGGCTCTCAAATCCTAGATTTCCTTGAGTGTTAGTTAGTTCTTTATTAATATCCTTGATTGACACCATTTGCACATTTGATAAAAGATTGATCTCCAATCCATTCATCGCCATTATCTCTTACTGTCATTAAAAAAACCAACATATGGTCCAAGTATACCAACATATTGATCCAAATGGAGATCAATAGCCACCCACCTATTCCAGTGGCTCAAAACAGTTGTCCCTTGTGGCAGTTTCCTAGTTATTTTTCTACAGTTTTTTGGGACCCAAACTTCTAGGGTCATTTTGATGCCCTAAATGATGTTTTGGTGATTTAGGGCATCAAGTTAGAAGATGTAAAACTCATATAGAACTTTCCAATGGGATATCGAGCGCCCAAATCAGAGATCATATGAAAAAGTTATGACCTCGGGAATTTGATTGTTCAGCTAACCACCTTCAGGTCGCAAACTTTATGACAGTTCATATTCTAGGGTTAAGTTTTTTACTTTTAGGGTTCTCTCCCTCGTGGTTATTGTAAATATACCCTTTTTTCCTCATTTTGTATTCAACTTGACATGGATGAGCATAGCAGACACATCTCTTCTCAGAGATAGCTCCCTCCATTCTAGTTGTTGTATGTACAGTATGTTCTATTTCCACCATTTAATAAAATATGTGGTTATTTTATCTTTGTTTTCATTGCATTATGTCTTTGTTTATGATGTTATACTTTTTCTTTAATTTTTTTCTCACATAAGTTCAAATCACATATGGTCAAAGTATTAAGAGGCTTCCATAGTCCAACATATGGTATATCATTTTTGGGATTATTTGCGTAGAGTATGCCATTAATTTATGACATATATCCATGAGTATAAGTCACAGCTAACTGATTTTTCATGATTTTGAATAGCCCACTTAGCACTCATCGCATGGGTGATTCTCACATAGATGGAGAAGTGAGATTGAAACTAGTGAAAAGAATCATATGGAATTAATAGTAACCTTTGAGGATTGCATTTGGTAACTAGGAATTCTCCAGAGGTCACCCATCTCAATATTGTTCTGGCTCAAGTGTGCTTAGCTGTAGATATTGCACCACAATCAATCCCACTTGGATCGCTACCCCATTTGAAAATACTTAACAAGTATTGTTCCTTATGGACTATTCAATTAGATCTCCCTTTTTTCTTATATTTAAGTGTTGAGAGGCTTCCAATCAAGGTCGAACTTGCTACCCCATTTGCAAAACCTTAGCAAGTATTGTGCCTAATGAACTATTCAATTAGAGCTCACTTGACCCTTCTTTTAAGTGTTGAGAGGCTTCCACAATCCAACATATAATATAACATTTTGGGGAATATGTTCATAGAGTATGTAATTAATCTATGATACATATCCATAAGTATTAGTCGCAATGGACCAATTTCTTATTATTTTGAATAGTCCACTTAGCGCCACTCATTGCATTGGGTGATGCTCACATGGGTGAAGAAGTGGGATTAACACTAGTGAAATGAATATTATGGCATCAATTGTCACCTTCAGGGATTGTACCCGATAACCAAGACTTCCCAAAATGTCACCCATACCAAGAATGCTTTGGGTCAAGCATGCTTAACCATAGAGTTTTTCCTGCAACCAAGTTCACTTAGCTTGCTGCCGTGTTTGCAAAACCTTAACACATATTGTGCCTTATGAACTATTCAATTAGGGATCCCTTGCCTCTTATATTTAAGTATTGAGAGGATTCCACAATCCGACATATGATATATCATTTTTTGGGATTATTTGCTTAGAGTAAGTCACTAATATATGGCCCATATGCATGAGTATTAGTTGCAATTGACCATTTTCTCATGATTTTGTATACTATACTTAGCACTCAAGAGTATAATAGGGATGGTGAGGTGAGAGTGACTACCTCTTAGCTATCCATAAACCATCACCGGTTTATGGCTTTTAATCTCAAAATGATGGTTTGTGTGGTAGTAGGGCCATAAGAAAAATATTAAATTGAGCATTTATCAAAGACATAAGAGGATGGTGATGATGTAGGAACAATTGAAAATTCAAAGGAAAGCAGGGAGGGGAATAACTAACAAAATGGTTTTTGAAAACACCTTCTTTTGTATGATAAGATTCGATGCCATCCATTAAAAGGCACCTTTAGTGTAGCTATTTTAGCAATGGATGGTAAGCTCAAATAGTGAACCTTATTGTTTTGAAGGATGTTGGACCTAGGGAAAGCGCACAAGAAATAAGCGCAAACAAAGAAACACGCAAGAATCAATCCACCGCACAAGCACAAACAAGGAAAAGGAAGCATGCGACAGGTATAGAAGAAATCTGCGTGGACAAGGAAATCTGTGGGGACAAGGAAAACGACGTGGAAGAGGAAATCTGCACAAAAGAAGGAATATGCACAAAAGATGTCTCCTGCGTGGAAAAATGAAGCTGCGTGGAAGGAAGATGCTTGCAGAGTAAAATAGTAGCACAAGTGCAGATTAACAGCTAAAAATGATAGTATGATCGTGGGTGTTGAAGTCGACTTAAGTTGGAGGATGCTACATGAGTGAACGCATGCTGTAAGTAAGGTCGTTAGTGCCTTGTGTCAAGTAGTGATCTCCATAGTTGTAGCCTAGGAGGCGGCCGATGGTTATAGTTAATGGACTTCCTGTATGCAGTCGACCCTATGTGGTCATGTAAAATAGTATAAATAGGAGGGGTTCAATAGTTAGAGGGTTGGTTGTTGTTGTTTTTACTCTTTAGTTGTTTTTTATTGGTTAGTAGTGGGAAGATATCTGAGGGAGCGGACTGAATTTGTGAGATTTGAGTGGTATATTAGTTGAAAGTCTGTAGGATGCAGTCAGAGGTAGTGCAATAGAAGACAAGCTCTAGTAAAGAGGTGCATATTGTAGAGAGGTTGATCCAGGCCATGTGTGGATCAGTAGATGGTAGCAGTAGTTAGGAGAAATGAGACAGAGAGCATGAGAGCAAGAAAGAGTCTGAGTAGAAAGCTATATCCAAGATAGTCTACAGTCAAATGCAGGTTGAAGGTGCCATATATTTCTCATGTTAGAGAAGAGTGCCTTGTGGTTTTTACCTGGATGGGTTTCCACGTGAACTCTCTTGTGTGTTGATGATTGAATGTGTATGGTTGTTTATGTTTATGATGCAAGTCATGTCATGGTTGAACGAATGGTTGTTTATGTTTATGATGCAAGTCCTGTCATGATTGAACGAATGTTGTACTGTCAATAGAAGTCCGAATGCATGAATAGGTCATTATGCACTACTTTTGAGTATTATTTTATGTTTATGGTGCAATCATTGTTGCGCATTTGTTATATTGCGCCTATCTGTTAGCTCGTTTTTGTCCCTTTCGATTTAAAGTACTAAGGTCAAATATGTGTCACATCATTAGTAGTTAAGAAAGTATATGCGCTGAGTGCGATACAGTTTGGCGCACATGACTCCATCCTCATGACTTGGTAGAGCTCCTTGGCCACATGCCAAGGGACTCTAATCCCTCGACGAGCCATGGGAACATGGGTTTGGCGATTACCCATTGAAGAGATATCTCGGGTGAGACTGTGCCTGCTTTACGGGTGTTACAGACAGGGATTGCTTTGTCGGGCTGGTATATCAGGTGTTTGTTGGGTTGACGGGCTGTGCAGAACCTAGGTCACGTGAGTTAGGAAAAGTGTCCAACAAAGGAGTACAACACTACATGGGATCAACTATCACTAAAACACCCCATTTCCAACATATGTTTTGACATGATTTTGGCCTAATCTGGGAGTTGTAAATTTAATAATTTCAAATCTGCAAGTTTATCAACTTAAAACTACAACCAAGTGATCTTTTCAGTCTCTGAATCATCCATAATGTCATAATTGCAAATTGATCAAATTCAAGGATTCTTGGTTTGTTGGATTCCAATGGAAGTGTTTGGTAATGGGGCAATTCAGTTAATAGTTAGACAACATCGTACAACATACATGTCCAAGTTACTTCCTCTTCTTTACAAAACAAATCGTGGAAGGATAATTTGAAAAAGAAAAAACCCTTAGAACATTTTTCTTTGGAGATGTTTTGTTGGATGGAATGATAAGTAAGATATTGTAGTAACTTGAATATTTTATTAAAAGGGTGGACATTACTATTTTACCCTATAGTCTTTTATTGAAATAGAGAGAAGGGATATATTTCTTGAGAAGTTCACTCAATGTATTTGGTTTACCAATATGCATTTTTTCAATCATATTAACCATTACAAAGTATTTTCATTTCCTTTCACCATGGATGATTTTGATGAAGATGGAAAATTGGATCTTTGAAAAATGCAAGAAATTTTGTGAGGAAAAAGATGTTATTCTGTAGGAATCTCATCACAAAATTTGTGATGAAGTTGCTTCCTTCCACACTATTAATGAGAAGCATCATTATGAGATTTCCTTGTTGCAAGCTAATGTTGCTTAGTGGTAGGATAATATCTCTCTTATAAGTATCTAACACTCAACTTTTTAAAGAAGTCGCTTCTTTGCAAGGTACTTTTGCTTGTAAGTGAAACTCTATTGTTCAATGTTATGATCAGTGGGAAGACAAAAACAATCCATCCATAATTTATGTTGCCTCAATATTAATTTTTCCAAAGAAATAAGTGAATTAAAAGGTAGGAAGCACCAATTAAGGGATGGTGTTTGATATATGCCTTGTTATGCTGACAAATATTCTAGACATATCGCTTTTATTTCAAATAAGTATGATTAGCAAGTTATTAATTGGAGGATGTGTATAAATGAAATGAAATTAGAAACTTTAAACATTAACACATAAAAAAACTCATGAATGAATTAGGGGAGAAGGAAGAGGTACTTTACACCTTACAAAAAGATAATTAGTTTTCCTTAGGATGCTACTTCCTTTGATGCACTCTTAGATACTCATGAACAATCTTCTCTTACATTTGAGAGCATATAAAGGGTTGTTTCCATATTACTTGGTTAGATTATATATACATGTACTTATATTCTTACATGAAACATTTCATCTCATTAAATTACAACCAAAAATACGTTTGTGAATATATCAAATTATGAAAGCTTATTAATTAACATAATTATTTTTTCAACATACAAAAATAAACTAAAAATATTTGGTAAACACTCGCCAACTTTAGAATTTAAACTTTAAAGTAATCAACATGCTTTAGAAATTGTAAATTTCTCATTAAAAACATCTATCAATTCATATACCATAATACATAAGATATATAATCCATAATCCATCTAGTATTACACCATGATACATAAGATAGATAATATATCCATAATCCATATAGTATTAATACCATAAAATCATATAGTATTATTAAACAACATAAGATATTATGTAAATGTAAAAATAAATGTTACACATAAGAACTTGCCACTAGTATAATGCAACCCAGTTAATAAACTTACGTTGCATGCTGGTTTCTATTTGATGAACGCTAATCAATAAACTTACTTTGCATCTGGGTCTCTCTAAGTGAAGTTGTGAGCAAAGCATTGATACAAGAAAGGACTCCGAAAAGAATTTTTTAAGTTTCTTTATATTATATATTCTATTTTGTTTTGTTTTATTTAATTTCAATTTTCAAACTTTAAATCTTTAATTTTGAATTTAGCTTTTCAATTTAAAAATATTTCTAAGACATTCCTCATGGAAAATGTAACTTTATTATTTACTCTCGCATGCACCAAACTAATAATGTGTGTATAGAGAAGGAGAGGGGAATAAGAATCAATAAATAGATTTCATAAAGAGGGAGAAGGGAAGGAGACTTGAACTACATGGAACTAATGACAATGGATTGAAAATACTTTATGGTTTAGTGATACAACCATTACTCCCTGATAAGAGACTATAATGTAGAAGAACTTTGGTCTTAGTCGTTGTTGTTGCAAGAAAAACTTGTACTACCTAGCAAATGTGTTATATTTGATTTGATTTTTGAAATGCCCACAGCTCCCCAAAAAATATCTTTGATGTTTTGCAGTTGGTGCACAATGCTGATCATTGTTGGCCATTCTTGAGGAGATTCTTTTGTGCAAAGTAACCCCACATTTATGAGGTGACTCATGCAACTGGGCTCCTTATCATTTTCAGTAATGGTACTAGTCCTCAATATGGTCCTATCCACCACTTCCACAACACGGTTTGGAAAACTGATACCCACCCATTTCTGCAAGTTCAATCCTTTCACAAACATGTTCTGGGTGGGTTTATTTTTTGTGAGCATCTCCAATAGAACTATTCCCTAACTATAAACATCACCTTTTGTTGTGACACAACCTCCCAATCCATATTCTGCATCAAATATCCTTGCATAAATTTTTTATTCACAATTTTTAACAAAAATAGAAAACTCATGACAACGTCTAATATGGTATTTAAATTATAAAATTATACCTGGAGGAATCTAACCTGCAGATCCCTTGAGTGCATGTGTCGAAGCGAGAATTGAATCCTCGAAATTTGCAAAAAATATTGTAGCAATGCCAAAGCCAATTAAATATGATGTCATATCTTTACCCATAAGTACATTATTGGGTTTCATTTCACAATGGATCACTTGCATGAAGCAATGACGATGAAGATACATCATGCCATGAGTAACATCAATGGCTACATTCAAACTTTGAATCGAACTCAAAGCACTTTCTACTTTGCCATTTGGATACAACCACTTTTTCAAGCTTCCATTCAGCATTAATAGAAATATCAAATCTTTGATTTGAAGGTCTGAATAAGAAGTTATGATTCTAATCAAATTTCGATGCCTAACCCTACTCCAAACATTGCACTCCTTGTAAAAACTCTTGTGAGCACCTACATTTTCCAAATTGAGAAGCTTCACTACAACCATTGTGTCATCATTCAATACCCCTTTGTGCACTTTCAACACTCAACATTCAACATCCATCAGCATAGTAAATAACGTGGAAACCCATCTGGGTAAAACCCACCAAGGTGCTCTTCATTTGGCATGAGAAATATATGGCACCTTGCAGTCTGCAACATACATACTATTTTGAGATATGTCTATTTAGCTCAGAATCTTCTTGCTATCATGCTCTTTGTTTTATTCTTCTATATACTCCTATTGATCTGGACACAACCTGGATCAACTCCTCTACTCTACTATCTACACACTCACCTACAGAATAACTCATACAAAACGGTCTACGCACGCAGATGTTTTGATACTCTAATGTGTTGCAGGAAGACAGCTAAGATGTCGCAAGAGAGAGCTGTTGTGATATCTGGCATACAATTTTTATCCGAGAAGATGTAATTGTTCCTTCCCAACCACAACCCAAATGACTAACAGGGGTAAAGCAAGCATGGATTTAAGAAGTGCTGCTGCATTCCAGAATTCCCATGCATGTACCACTGAAAGTACCTCCTAGGTACAAATAGTTCATGTAGTTTAAGTGCATTCTGCCCATAATTCTCTACTGTATGGGAATATTAAAAAGAGATGAGTGACCGATTCTTCATCAGACTTACACAATACACACCATCCCGACCCATGTTTGTTCCTTTTCTGCAGATTGTCCCAAGTAGGGACCTGTTTTCCAGGGTGTTCCACATAAAGAGTCGATTTTTTGGAGGGCTCTTGACTTTCCATAGATTTTTCCACCACCATATCGGAGCCCTGTTGATCACTTGTGAAGTAAGACTAATATAACCAGCTTTTGGAGAATATAATCCACACGGATCACCTTCCCACACTAGTTCGTATTCCCTGTCCCTACGAATAATTTTTCCCATGTTGAGTTCTTGATAAAGAAGTGACAACGCAGCTTGATCTGGTTCCAAGAGACCTAAAGCATTTACCTATCGCCAATATTGAACCCAGCCCCTTTCCTGGATCAGATTAGCCAATTGAGATAGATAAAATATACCCCTCTCCCTCAAGGATTCCAACATACATTCAAGAAGGAGGTGGCATTGCACACACCCAATCCAGGGGTCTTCCCTAATCTTGAGCCTCCTCCCATTACCAATGTTCCAGGACAAATTTGTCTCGATCATCGAGAAATAATTAACCACAACCTTCCAGATCACTGATCCTCCCACATGCGATTTCACCGGCGACCACACCCACTCTTCGTAACGTGCTATTCTCTAATCTCAAAGTAACATGCTAATCTCTAATCCCTAGTAATGTGCTAATAGTTGTTTTTAAATATATTGTGTCAAGCCTTTTTTATTTCATTTCAAAATATTAATGGTCAAGTTAAATGAAAAATAATTTTTATTTAGTAATGTAATACACTGAGTTAAATAAAAAAAAATCAATTTGTATATGGTTGAGTTAAATGATTTTTTTATGTTTTTACTAAATTAAAATAATCCATACTTTGAATATAACCCTACTTTCTTATCATAACATATGTAAAGCTTTTCCACTGAAGGAAAAAAAAAAAAAAACTTATCTAAAATTTTATTTATCATAAATTAGAAAAGCTTTAAATTATATTTAAGCATCAAAAGTTCTTTACTATGCTTACCTATGATATTGGGGTTGAACCCTACGATGCTTCTCTATCATATTGGAGTGTAAGATTTACTTTAATCTCACGTACTTATGATGTTTTATCTTCTTCACAAACCACTTTATTTATCTATATATTTTATACTTATTATTTATAAAAGGTAGGCTCATATGGGAAAGAAAGTCAAATTTACTCCACATAAATAAGTGGATTAAAAATGTAAAATTAATATGTTTTAACATTTAAACACACTGTTTTTGTCAGTCTACTTTCCTCACTCTCATGACCTAGGTTCAACAACAACACAACACCAACAAAACACCCAAAGACATCGGCCTGACGGAGCAAGCTTAGCCGACAACACCTGCGAGGCAGGAACAATCTCACCTAAGATATATTAATGTGTAACATCCAGAACCATGTTTCCATAGTAGGAGAGGGGTTACAGTCCCTTGGAACGTGGCCAAGGAACTCAACAAATTCATATTGATGGAGTCTTTTACTACTCGACAGTGGCACAACAGTGCGACACAACCTTGTCCTTGTCAACTTAACAACTTGTGCAACTATGTAGTGAAGTTGATTCCTTAAATGTAAATTATAGTGGTGCAACTGTAGTATAACCTTAGCATTATTTTAACATGAATTATTACCAAGTTCTCGACAATGCTTTATTCATTCCTTCATTTACCATGTTTACTAATATTGCGGCATTCATTCAAGCAATAACCATAAATAATGCAAGATAATCAAACATTCAACATTAACCATTCAACATTTAACACTCAACATTCAATCATTCATCAACACAGGAAATAATGTGGAAACCCATCTAAGTAAAAACCACCAAGGTGCTCTTCATCTGGCATGAGAAATATATGGCACTTTGCAGTCTGCGACTTAGAGACTATTTTGAGATATGTCTATTTGGCTCATACTCTTCTTGCTCTCATGCTCTTTGTTTTATGCTTTTATTATAACTCCTACTAATCTACACACAGCTTGGATCGAATCTACTACCTATGCACTCAGCTGCAGATCCGTAGCTCAACAACCTTCTACTATCATAATCCTCTCTTCTTTCCTTACAAGACTTCTACTTTTACCGACTCTGAATGAAGCTAACTGAAAGCTAAATTGAAACTATTTCTTGAATCTAACCCTTATACAGAATGGGTTCCTCTTATTTATAGTGTTTACAAGACCGCACAGGGTTGACTGAGTACAACTCAGTTATTACAGTCATAAGTAGCTACAAAATATACTCTATTACATTGATGACAGGCCATACTAGCCGCTAAACTGTCCTTTATACATTTAAATCAGGCCATAACTTGCCGCAAAACTATCCTTTAGTCTTCTGCCGACTCGAGCACCTATAGTCCTTCTTGACCTGTCACCTTTTATTCTTTACTCTTCTACATGTCTCTCCTTCCACCGAATCTGGGTGCGTTTTTCCTCTGTCGCAACTTTCTCTACTCTGTGCTTCCTTGCTGTCCTTTTCCTCTGCTGTGCTTGCACTTTGGGTTCTTCCTTGTGCTATTTCCTGGCCCAACAGGCCCCCAACACTCACATGTGGCTCGTGACGAGCCACGAAGAAAAACCTAAGTCTTTTGGAAAAAATTTAAGTCTCTGGTGCAGGTTGCGGCACGGGACCGAACTTGTCCTTAAATTCCTTCAAAATTCCCTACACCTTGCCCACTTCTTCGCTAACTTCCTCTTCTTTATTTTTCAGTTGTTCCACACAGTCGGAACTGATATGTTCTGATGGTACTTCTTCCAGGACCTGAGTTATCTGTTGGAGCTTCTGCTATACAAGCTGAAGGAGCCTTGTAACCCGTTCGGCTTCTATCTGCTTCACCGTAACTTCTTCATTTATTTTCCGCTCTTAGTCATGGAGAGTTTGGACTTGTTGATGTAACTACTTTAACTTGGTTACCTTGGAAATAGTTTCTTTGAGGGGCAGCATTTTCATTTCTTCCTTAACCATCGTAATTTTTAATTCGGCCTGTCGTGCATCTTCTACAAACTTTGCCACTGTCTCATCTTCTGGAAGCACTCCCCACATCCCAGAGATGACGTCGATTTCTTTTGTGCAAAGATTTTCTCCCTCCTTAATTCGGTCAATAGTATGAGATGTTGTTTTCCTGTGCTCTTCTAACACCTCAGGAGGTGTTCTTGGTTTTTGTTGCGCTTGAAGCTCTTCTACCTGCCTTCTGAGAACCGCCACAATCCTTGATAGTCGACCAAATTTTGCGACTGCATCTTCGTCTTTCTGGCCTTCTTCTATGGGGAACTCTACGATTGTGCTTTTTATGGATTCATATATTACAAGCCTTCTTTGTTCCCACGCCTCAATCTCTTGTTCCTTTTCCCTTAGGAGGACCTTGTGCTCTTTCTCCTTCCTTGTCTTCTTTGTAGCCTGGTATTCTAGAGCATTTTGTTTGATGCGGAGTTCTGTCATGGACACATGTTGAAAAACATATACTTCGGCCAATGCTAGCTTCGAGAAGTCTAGAGACAATATACTTCGACGTTCCTGAATCCAGTGCTTGCACCTTTAATTCAAACTTGAGGGGTGGCAACAGTAGTGGTGCGACTAATGTATCACGAGGATCAATGTTATATGTCTCAGCTTTGACTGTGGTCTTTACTTTATTTATAGCCTCAGTGAGCCTATTAACATGCTCGGTGAGTTTGTTGGCCACTTTCATCTATTGTCTAATGAGACCCTCAAGGTCAGTCTTTACTACTTCTGTGATAGCATTTGCAAGCAAGCCAATTTCCTCTTTGTCTAAGCTAACTGTATTACTCATTTTATGATCTTTTTGTTTCTTGTGCACGTGTGTGCACTCCTGTTCCTTTTCTTTTCGTTGGTTCAACACATCCTCATTAGTAGGTGTGTCTTATACATCATTCTCATCAATGTTGTGCTCATTGTCATTATTGTCGTAGTCATCCTCCTCTGACTGGTTTCCTTTCCTGTCACCCCCATCATTGCCTTCTTCCTCTCCTTGGTCATTGTCTTAACCATTCCCTTGGCCATTTCCCTGGTTTCCTCCTTGGTCCATTTGCACGTAGACCAGGACGTGCCATTCCTCAGGCCAATATTGGATGACTACGTCCACATCCACGTTAGTAATCATAAAACCCGCTAAGTGCACTTGCTTCTCAGGGTCCTGGAGCAGCTCAAGAATAAAGTTGTGGACACCCTCTTGGAAGCTTATGAAATATGAGTATTTTTGGATTGTCGTAGCCTGCAGTTTATGTTGTTGCTTGATTATGTCTTTGAGTGCCTCACCGTGCAGAAATAACTCCATGCTATTGTCCTTTCTCTGGATCTTGTCTTCCTTGTCTTCCCAGAGGTTTTGATACTTTGCGCCATGGAAAAGTACTGGGACATTTTGTGGCTGGTAATCCGGTGGGTTTGACCAAACCAAAAAAGAAATTAAAATCAGGAGCCAGGAGTAGTATAATTTTGTCTTCAGTTCCTCCTACACTTGCTTGGCATCCTCGAGCAACTCATTTAACAATTATTGTGACTAGTTGAACACCACACCTTCTGTACACTACTCTGCAAGTTCCACCGTCCCAACGATGCACTCAGTGGGATGCATCTTGCAAAGTATCTTGCAAGATAGAATCTTTGCAATGAACTTCACTGTGTTGGTAGTTATAGAGGAGCTGAGGAATCCTATATTGGCGCATTGGAGGTCATATTTTTGCTTCATCTTCATCGTATCTCTATTTGGGAACAGATATGGCGCAGGGTCATGCCCTTGATGTGGCAGGCCCGTTATGAATGAAATGAGCTCGACATCAACAACGTATGGCTTGTTAAGCCATAGATAGCCTCCATGGAAACAAAGCAGGAACTGCTTGACATATATGCTGACCTACGTACTCTAGCCAAAATTCAGCTTTATGAGTAATTTCAATAGGTTCACGCTTTCTATACCGCGAGCCCATTACATCAGACCTACCAACTAGAGCTTAGGTGGCACAGTCGACATCATGACCATGTACTTCTTTATTTCCAGGTCATCCTACTTATGCATATCAGTATCTTCGAACTATAGTTTGAGTAGATTTGGAATTATATTCATTACTAGCAGAACTCCCACAAGGATATGAGGTATGAGAAAGGACGAGTGTTCTTTCATCGAAATCTTTACTTTAGTCGCATCTTCTCTCCTTGGCCGAACATAGGGCGGTAGCAGGTTTCACTCTTCTATGGTGGCATTCCCATCTCTGTGCGGTGGAAATTCTGGTGCTTCCTCTATAGGTATTTCCTCAGTAGGTATATCCTTAGTTCCCTTATGCTTCTCTGACCTAAACTGAGGCCTTGACAACTCCAGGATGTCTCTCTTCGACACAAATGGTCGCGGAGTTGCAACTGGGATACTTACTGGTGGATTTTGAGCTGGGGCCATTGCAGGGGCCGAACCTAATGCCGAAGGAACTGTCTACAGGTTTTTTTGCACCATTGTTTTTGGTTCTTCCTCTTTCTAATGTACTACCAATGACATAATCTCTTCTATGATAGGGCACAGTGAGGCGATGGTCATGTCCAACTATTAATTGGTGCTGTAAATGGAAATGACCATTAGCTTCGGCTCTCTCACTCACAATCTTTGGTTCTCTCTTCTTCTCTATGTGCACGTAAAAGGATTCTTGTTGACGAAGGATCATATTTATAGGGATGCACCCATATTGCATGTGATCATTCGATAGAAAATCAATGTCTTGTTGATCAAATGGGCATCCTATTCAACACATTCCAACATTAATTCTCATACTTGAGTTCTGATTTGTACCTATCAGGTCAGTTATGGTAGTTATGGCGAGGACAACTGATGGGACCAAAATGCACGTCGTCATTCTCCTAGGACTTGTTGAATTAATGACACTTGATTGTCACAACTGCCTAAATCTTTTCAGGTAATCTATGCTTTAATGACGGCTAGTTGTCATTCCTGCTCTTGCTGCGATTTACATACTTCTGTCATAGACGTGGTACATAACAGTCTCCTTTCCTCTTTTTTTTCAACTATCTTCCTTACCTAGGCATGTCACGGTCATCATAGTAAGGTTTCAAGTGAATTCCATTTACCATTCCTACAACTAAGGTTCCATCTAGCTTGTGCAATTTCACTGTGCCTATGTCAGTGATATGAGCGACCACATATGGTTCTAGCTAATGCATCTTCAGGTTCCTTGGATGCTTCAAAAATTTAATGTCATACAGCAAAACAAGTCCTCTGACTTTGAACTGCTTAGTTCTAATATGGCGATCATGCCATGATTTCTTCCTTTTCTTTTCGATGTTTTGATGGAACCCTACGATGAAGCGTTCTTCCTCCATCTGAATGAGCTACGACAATATTTTCTCGACATAATATTTGTTAGTCATTTCTGTCAGCGCAATGATTCTTAGGCTCGACACAATATATTCCATCGGCACAACAACTTCTTGTCCATATACCAGTCTGAATGGAGTGTGCCCTGCCAGTCGCTTGCAAGTTGTGCGGTACACCCATAGCACCGCTGAAACTTTATGATCCTAGTCATGTCGGCATACATTGCATACTTTGGTTAATGCATTATCTATAATCTTGTTGAAGGCTTCAACCATTCCATTCACCTGAGGATGATAGGGTGTTTTCTTTCTATGATGGATTTGGAGCTCTATAGTAAGCTCAACAATAATTTTGTTAACAAAATGTGTATCTTGGCTGCTTAGGATAATTTTCGGGGCAGCCAAATCTAGTCACCACATTTTCAAATAAAAAATTCATCGTAGTCGAAGCGGTACAATCTTTAGCATGAGCATCTTCAGACCATCTGGTGAGGTAGTTTCACGTAGTGATAATGTAGCGTGTGCCAGTCCTTTTTCCTAGTGGATTGATCGGTTCGACAAAATAAACGACCCACTTATCAAAATATTGAAGGGTTATCTACGGCGCAAGCAACATCTTGTTACATCTTGAGGTTTTTCCTGTACTCTAGCAGATATCACAACATCAACAGAAGATCTTAGTATCCATGTGGATAGTTGGCCACCATAATCCAGCTTGCAGTATCTTGCACACAGTTTCCATTCCAGCATAGTGTCCTCCTGTGACACCGGCATGTGCTTCGCTCATTACCCAATGTCATTCATAGTCAAAGAAGCAATGTCACAACATTTCATCAAGGCCCATCTTATATAGGTGTGCTACAATCAATGTATAATCAGTGGCTTTGATGACCAAAATTTTATTCTATACAGTGGTGAACCCTTCAAGCGCATAGCCTGTGCTCAGGAAGTGGATGATAGCATTAAACTCCTCATTTTGATCATCAATCATGCTAACCACAAATAGTTACGCGTCGGGAAAGTTATCCTCCAGGTTGTTTGGTTCTTCACCACTTTCTATCCTCGAAAGGTGATAAGTTCCCACATTCAGTTGACTAGGTTTAACAATGAATTCAAAGTCAAATTCTTGAAAAAAGAGAAGCCATCAACAGATATTCCCCCCCAACACTGGCTGGTTGACCATGTATTTTAATGCCGAATGATCAGTGTGTATTTTAAAATTTTCACCCAACAAGTAGTGTCAGAACTTCTACATCGCATAGACCATGGCGAGGACTTCTCTCTCTGTCGTAGTCTAGTTTTTCTATACCGTTGATAGTTTTTTGCTAGCAAAAGAAATAGGGTGGTCAAGCGCACCCTCACCCGACTACATCAATACTATGTCGAGCGCGAAAAATGACGCGTCGACATGGACACATAAATTCTTCTTCTAGTCGGGAAATACCATTATTGGTGTGGTGGTCATCTTGTTCTTTAATTTGTATAAGCTTTCCTGACAAGCTTCCGTCCACTATAAATTCGCATCTTTCTTTAACAATTTATCCATTGCTGCAGTTATCTCTGTATACCCTCTGATAAAATTTCTGTAATATCCTGCATGTCCTAAAACTGATCTGAGTTGCATGACCGATGTAGGTGGTGGCAAGTCAAGGATAATCACAAATTTCGCTAGGTCAACCAAAATTTCGTCACAACATACAATATTTCCTAGCAACACACTAAATGGTGTGCAAAAGATACATTTATTTGAATTAAGCACAATCTAATACTAGCGACAATGGCCTAACATCATGCGCATACTCTCAATATGGTCTCTTACTATACCGAACATGGTCCAATCATCAAATTAGACCTCAAAACAATTATGCATGAAATATTTAAAATCATAAACTAGTATTCTAGAAAAAATAGCAGGTGCATTCTTGAGTGCAAAGGGCATTACCATATACTGGTAGCATCCCCATTCTGTGATGAAGTTCATTTTGTGTCGATCCTCCTTCGTGATTTTGACTTGGTGATATCCAGAGAATCCATCGGTAAATGTATACATCTCTTGTCCTCCGATGCTTTCCATCACTTCATTTGTGAATGGTGTTGGGAATGGATCATTTAGGCATGCATTATTCATCTTCCTTAGGTCAACACAGATGCTAACTTCAACAGTTGTTTTCTTATCTTGGATCACTATAGGGCTGATCCATTGTGATTCCTCAACAGGTTCAATGATTCCTACATTGAGCATGTGATCCAATTTTACTTTTACCTTCTCTTTATACCTTGGATTTAACCTATAAGGTCGCTACTTAACTGGTTTAGCATTTGGTTCAAGGGTATTTTCATTTCCCATAGATCTCCTACTATTCCCTTCATCTCTAATAAATTGGAAGGGAATAGGTCTTGAAACTCATGTAGCAATTCTGTGATCTTTGATACCGTCTAATCATCCCATTAATATCCTATATTGGTGAACTTCGAGTTCTCCGGTGAACCAATGTTTACTTTCTTGATTTTTAAGGGCTTGAGGAACTAGTTGCTCGAAATTCCACTTCCTTCGACTTTGCACGTACCCTCCAATTTTGGTATGTTTATGTTATGGATCATCATATGGTTCTCTAGCCATATTATAACAAGCCATCCATTGTTGGATAGTTGCACTTCACTAATGGGAACTTGTTATTGTGACAGGGATTTCATTGAATATCTTTTCCTTGATTTCTTGAAGCACAACATCAACTATCAGCTGGTCCTTAGAAAATGTGAAGGTGTGCATGAACTGTGTGACCACCTCATCCCAATCCCTAGTTCCTTCTCACAACTCCATGGATGTATACCAGCTTTTGGGTGTCATTTCCAATGTATGAATGAAACGATGGACCCATTCCTGTCGTGGGTATTCTGCAAATGCTATGTAACACTAATTAATGTGCTAGACAGGGTTTGATAGCCCTATGTACCTTTGACTCACGACTATGACTTCATTGCCAAATCTAACTTCCAACAATCTTCTGCATTGTGGCCATTCTGAGATAGATTGCTTATGTGTACCCCACCATTTAGTGGGCGTAGCCTTCAACACATAGTCTAATGCAGACAAGTGCCACGGTTCTGTTACAAGTCCTTAAAACTCACTTAGGAAGGTCAAAATATTAGGTAAGCCCTCATATGTGGGTAACTCCCTCAACTAATTCTCCACCTGTCGCATAGTTTGGGTAACTCTAGCGCATCGGCACATTCATGAAGTCTGTTTTTCCAATTTTCTAAGGCCTCTCATGTATCTGATGTATAGGAACTAGCACACCTCCAACTCAAGTTTCCATCCACTGTCAAGTTTACATAATCATCTATTAATGTGATAACATTATAGATATGATATAGATAATCACCTTGTCCTTCACTATTGACTGGTTCGACATACTTCTATCCCTCCAGTGGATCAAAGGAAGACACTACCCTCACCTCATCATCCTTGAATTATATGATTATTTTCTTGAAATTTATAATGGTGTGATTATCTATGGCCCAATATATCCCCAGAAGCGTGGGATATGGGTTTGTGTCATCGACAATGTTGATGACTTCAAAGTCTGCAAATGTGCGCAACCCCTCAATGTCAACAGGGACTTGAATCAACCTACCAATTGGTAAGACCTTCTCCTGATTTCCAAGTCACAACTAGATAGGGGACCAGTCCAAGAGTGGATTTCCCTACTCTCTCAGGTCTGTCATGTCAGAATATTGACATTTGACCCTAGATCTAGAATGATGTGATCCATGTCATAGTCTCATATATGCGCAATCATTTTTAACTCATGCCTCGTTTTGAATTTCTTCTTGACATGGTTAACCTTCCTTCTAGGTTCCGAATCTACTGGGGTTTCTTCTATCAGTGCTTGTAGTTATGTGATGGCATCTTTATCTTGAATTAACACTAAGCAACTTAATAGAAACGAATTAAGCTTAATCATTACTAACATTTTTCAGAATCTGCTTCTAGAATAGCTGTCAGAAGCATTCAGGAATCTCCCTAACTTCGGTTGAGTTCGATGGTTGTTCTGGATCCACAAAATCTGGGTGTACGCCCAAAAATACTTGCTTATGGTTTTGAACGTCAAATGGTACTTTCTTTTGCACTGCAGGTCGCACCTGCAACTACGGTTGCAATTTTTCTTACGATGTATATTGATCGGCTCCAGTCGCAGCACCTCCTCATGTTACGACAGCAATACTCGGCTCTCTCATCTCAGAAGCAATCATCTGAACATTTGGGTTTGGATTTGGATTATGTGCAGGGTTAGGACCCATGACAGTCCGAGCTTTCCACTTCGCAATCAATTGAGTACATTTCTCCACATTATGGTCTTGTGCTTTCTATTATGAACATGTCTTTGCAGGTTCTTGGAAATATCTCACATAATGGCCCAGTTTTCCACAATTATAGCATGTAACCTAACCAGTTCCTCTGCCAAATCCTCCTCCTCCTCTTCCTATGAAGTTTCCCACCCTCCTTCCTTGAGGGTGTGGTTGTTGCGGTGGGTATTGATTTTGTGACGCATACTAGTTCTCCGATGCATAATGAGGATGATACTGATTCTGATACCGGTTTTGTGGGAAAGGCACAGGCTGGTAGTGCACTTGCGCCTATTCATCCTAAACCTACCCATCGTTCTTCATAAAGTAGGTGTCTACTATCGTTTCCTTTAGTAGCTGATATTCTCTACAATCCCTCTCATCATGTCCTACTGATTTTCAAAATTTACAGAAAAGGTTGGCTGGGGTACTTACAATCTTCTATAAGTATAGACACTCTTAATTGCAATGCCCTCTAGTCTAGAATATTCGACAACAAGGTAGCTCGTGGGTACTCAATGGATTTGGTGCACCAGACGAGATGTAGTTCATGTACGATGGACAATTATCCTTGGTGTGTCCATCTGTTCAACATCTTGTGCACCACAAGTCCTGACATGCTTCTTTACCCTCCTTGATGTCTTGAAGCTGTATTTACAGATTATCCAACTACAATTGAATTTGCATCATTCATGTGCCACCATCTTCGATCGACGAGGATTCCAGCTTCATTGCTAGTTCTAGCACTTCAGTCTGTGACAAAATATTCCGTTGCATCAAAGGAGATCGGATGTGTGGTAATAGCACAATAATAAACCAGTCCTTATGCTGCAAATATGACATCGGGAAGTTAACTTTGGCCATTAAATTTTTAAAATGCTGATCGAAATCCCATATGGATTCCGCTAATAACTGCTTATCTCCTTGATCTCAGTGATGCACTACGACTCAAATTTGGGTTTTTTGAACTCACAAATCATAGTGAGTTGGCTCTCATCAAGGGTATTTTGTGGGGTTCCTACTGGTACCACACAAAAATTTATGAACTAGTCCAACACACGACCCCTTAGAGTCGTAATCATCTGCAGTTTCTTTATGTCCGCATTATGAACTAAGCGAACCATCCAAACAGCTTCGCAATCAAACCAATGCTTGTTTGGATCTTATGGTACATTCCCATTGGACATGGGTGATCTAATATCTTCCCCAGCCATTATGTTGGCATCGGGGTTATCTAATAAATAATTGAATGGATGTGTACCCTCTTACGTGCTAGTCACAATACTAGCACTATCGGTATTAACAGTTCTTTTAGGAGATGAGGTTCTAGACCTTGCCTCTGGCGATACTCCTGGTGTGATGTAGTTGCGTCTTGATTTTGGTATATCCGTAGATTCTTCTACTCCTTTAAACATCGGCCTGTAGCCTTCTTCCTCATTGCAAGACCCTTCATCTAGCCACGACTCAACTTTGTACTCACTTTATTCATACATAATAGGAGTCCATCTTCCTCGTATTATATTTCTTCTCTTCCCTGACCTGAATCTCCTTCCACTACTTATGAATCAAACTTTTAGTTTAGGTTCTGTACTTCTTGGGAACATTTCAGCTCACCATTTCCCATTGTCTTCATAGGTTGTCTGCGACATATCCCCTCCTCTGGATATGTGACTCAACTACTCAACTGCAAGATACCCTTGTCATAGATGAGCATCTTTATCCATGTACTTATAGATAGTAATTACCTTCCTCACGGTCCTTCGAAAAAGTTTCTTTCGACCTCATTATATGAGGTTATCATTTCTACTGCAAACTCAGTAATGTACCATTGCAAAATACTATCGACCCAATAATCAACAGCTCTAGAGATAGGGTTACTTACATTGGTTATCTCGCAAATCAGTTGAGCACTCCACTCGATCATTTCTCTTCTCTGGAAATTTGTTTGCTGTGTCACCAATATTTAAAACCACTTGCACAAAACAATAGGAAACTCTGCAAAGAAGATCTCGTGAACATCATAGTAAGTGTACCAGTCCAACTAGTTTTCTGTGCTCAACCACGACCTCACGCTCTCTTCTTGCACAAATGCTGACATCTTAGACTCCAACCAATCCTCTATTTCCTTCTTTGTCGGATGTCACACCATCTCCCTCAAATCAAATGATTATGGTCCTAGAAACACAACCATTTGTTGGCCTACTTTCCTCACTCTCATGACCTAGGTTCAACAACAACACAACATCAACAAAACACCCAAAGACATCAACCCGACAAAGCAAGCTTAGCCAGAAACACCTGCAAGGTAGGCGCAATCTCACCTGAGATATCTGAATGTGTAATTTCCATAACCACGTTTTTGCAGTCAACGATGGGTTACAGTCCCTTGGTGTGCGGCCAAGGTGCTCGACAGAGTTGAAAGCATGGAGGCTTTTACTACTCGACAGTTTTACAATAGTGCGACATAGTCGGCGTGCGACACAACCTTGTCCTTTTCAACTTAACAACAGGTGCAACTATGCGACACAACTGATTCCTTAAATGTAAATGACAGTGGTGCGACTATAGTATAACCTTAGCAATATTTTAACATGAATTAATATCGAGTGCTCAACAATGCTTTAGTCATTCATTCATTTACTGTGTTTACCAATATTGAGACATTCATTCAACCAATAACAATAAATAATGCAAGATAATCAAACATTCAATCAACATTCAATCATTCATCAGCACAGGAAATAACGTGGAAACCCATCTGGGTAAAAACCACCAAGGTGCTCTTCATCTGGCATGAGAAATTTATGGCACCTTGCAGTCTACGACTTACAAACTATTTTGAGATATGCCTATTTGTCTTAGACTCTTATTCCTCTCATGCTGTCTGTTTTATGCTTTTATTATAACTCCTATTGATCTGCACACAGCCTAGATCGAATATTCTACTCTACTACCTACACACTCAGCTGCAGGATGACTCTTACAAAATGGTCTGCACACTCAGCTGCAGATCCGCGGCTCAACAGCCTTCTATTATCATACTTCTCTCTTCTTTCCTTACAATACTTCTACTTTTACTGACTCGTAATGAAGCTAACCCTTATACATAACGAGTTCCTTTTATTTATAGTGTTTACAAGACTGCACAGGGTCGGCTAAGTACAGATCAATTATTACAGTCATAAGTAGCTACAAAATATCTTCTGTTACATTGATGAGAGGCCATACTGACCACCAAAATTCCCTTCGTACATTTAACTTAGGCCATAACTAGCCGCAGAACTGTCCTTAGTCTTTCGTCGACTCGAGCACATGTAGTCCTTTTTGACCTATCGCCTTTTGGCCTTTACTCTTCTACCTATCTCTCCTTCCACAAACTATGGTTGCATTTTTCCTCCGTTGTGTCATTCCTCGTTGCATATTTCTATGCTCTACGCTTCATTTCCATCTTTGTCCTTCTTTTCCTCCATCGTGCGCCTATGTTTCCTCCGTCATGCTTGTGCTTCAGGTTCTTCCTTGTGCTCTTTCCTGGACCAACAATTGTTTACTTATCAAATTATCTAGTATATATGTATAAATTCAATATGCTAGTATGCTTTTCATTATTCATAATTACATTGATAAGTGTTTGGATATTATCTGACATTTTGGACTTTCATGAGTGCATCGAGTGGATTAAATCGAGTGTAAAAAGTGTATACTTGGGATTCATTTCATGGTTGTTTTATATTGTTATGATTAAATGTATCTTGGGTATGCATAATGGATATAAAATTACATATTTTATCCTTTGTTTAATAACCAACCATCTCAACAAAACTAAGTGGCTCCTTGTGCCTATGGGAGTTCATCTGGCACCTTCCTTTTGACTGTTTATGCTAGTATTAGTGGAGAAATAAATCATCTGTAAATTCCACATTTGTATCCCTTGACAACTAACATTAAATCATCCTAGCATTTCTAGCAGACCAAGTCCCCATATTCTTTTAAGCTTCACACAATAATTTGTAGAAAGTACATTTAATGACATATCATGTTGGATGCCTTCCACCTTTTCTAGCTTGGAACACCAACTAAGATTTAGAAATTGAATATTTGTCACCTGCCTCATTGCTCGTATTCTTTTCAATTTATATGGAAAGTTGCATTCATCTCTCTCAAAGATACCAATGTTTCAATAGGATGAAAATTCTCCAGTTCTATGCAACCACCAATGTTCACTTTTAAAATTTCATAAGACCGTAAATCCTATATATTTTCCTCAAACTATAAAATTATGTAAACGATAAATGCATGAATATATTTAGTAATGTTCCAACCTCCACCACATTATTACAATATTCAATGCAAATATATCAAAGGTCGTAGCAAACGATACCACTGATATCTCTATTTGAATAACGGTGAATCCTTAGAACCAGGGAAATATGCAGTTGTCCATGGAAGACTCCAAATTACTCAATATTTCTCTTTCTCCAATCACCTCCTTTATAAATGACAATTCGCATATCAACGGACAATGTACTATACTTATCTCAATTGACTAAAGGGTGTCTCCACTATAACCACTGACATAAAACTACCTAGAGGCTACGTAAAGCATGTGACAAATCCACTTTTGGTTCGTTGATTACAACCGAGATGTTCATGTTCCCATCACTAGCTTACATTCTTAAGGTAAATTTATTCACAACCATTTAATAAATCTGGTTAAGTTATATTACCTTTAAAAATTAGTTTAAATAGTTATTTTCTATATGAAGATTAGGTATCTAAAATTCACTAAAATCGATTCATAAAATGTTCCTACAAAATACGCCAATAGACCTATTATATATATATATATATATATATATAGTTAATCGAATCAAATATGTGTTAGCCATAAATCAAACAAACATTATATTTTGCAAATGAATACAATCAAAGTTAAAATAGAGTTATAGAGTTAACCCATTAGCTAACATGGCTTGAGATCTGAAACGTCAAAGAGAGCTTTTATGCAGTTTTCAAAGTGTCACTGGATCATGTTCCCTTTCGCTTCATGCATATACAAGGCTTTGCATATACTCAAATCTTTGTCTATCCACGGAAGCTCATTAAGCTTGATATTATTAAACACTGGAGTAATAATTATAATCCCCATTTTGAGCTTTACTATCAGCAGATAAAACACACCAAACAACTCAGTCATCTAAACCAATTGTCTAATAGAAGCCAACAAACATTTCAAATTAGCTGGAAAATATTTCAATTCCTTGTAGTTCCCAATCTTTAATTTATTGAGGTTCCTTAAGTCAGCCATCGAAGGCAGAAAACATTTCAACTGATCACATAGTATGAGCTCCCATTCCTTCAAGTTCTTTTAAGTCGTATAGTGAAGCGGCAACGTGTCCAGCAAAGAGCTTTCCATATCCAAAACTTCCAAATTGCTCAACTCTCCAATTACATTAGGAACTTCTTTTATATTGAAATTTGTCCTTCTGAAATGTAATTTTTCAAACGACCTCGGAAACATAAATTTCACTCCATGTTGGTCATCAACAGAGATATTAGTGTCAAAAGAGTAGGGATACAAATGCAAATAAAAAGGCTTGATTTCACAACACAGATTATCTAAACACTTATCAAATGCTTATAAGCAAGTGTTATGAAGAATCCGTCAGCACATTGTTTATTTTCCATTTGGTGCTACCACTACGTTAAGTCACAACCTCTGTTCCCATTCTTCTCCGGGTGGTGAGAACTAGTCATACTCCCGAGATGGAAGAGTAGGATCAGTGCTTGCAGAGGCCATTTGAATAGAGGAATATGAGGATATTGCAGCAGGATGTATGCTGACAAATTAACTCCAATGAGATTACTTCTGAGTGATGAAGCTTGCACAAATCAAAATATTGTCACCTTGACTGATGTTGATGGTGCCGCAATGTGTTTTTATTTTGGCTGTCTTGGCTTGAAGAGGCGTCCTTCTCGATCCTTCCTGGGGAATATGTAAATGGACACCTTAACCAAATTCCTCTTTGATTCTTTCGTGAAATGGGTTTCACTAGCCGCCTCTCTCATACTCGCAATATCTTCTTGAGTTAATCCAGGAAGAAGCGATGAGGCTTTCTAGGCCCCCCAAGAGGAGCGAATTTCCAAATACCTATGAAGGTAGGTTTATGTCCAAAATTTTCATATCTTGAGATCCGATCAAAATCAATAAACCAACAACATATAGCAGCCTTTTTACCTCAGAATGTAGCTATATATATAGAGAGAGAGAGAGATAAAGTTGCAGTCTATTTGAGGTTGGGCTAGTTTTGGGATATGAATGATTAGTAGTGATTGTTAATTTGCAAGGATGTTTTGGTTATTCATAAATATCAATGGAATGAGATCCCTATTTAATATTTCTTTTTTGTCTTCTTTCTTGTTGTGACAATCATAGTGTTCTCAATATGATGAAGAACCTAGTCTATCATGCCAAAACTAAGCATATTGAAGTTCATCACTATTACATATAATTTGTCGATAAGGAAGCCATTTTGGATTTACTATTGTCCTACACTATAGAAAACTGTTGACATAATGAGGAAACCACTTGGTAATGATACGTTTTTCACATTTAGATATAAAAATAGGATTTTATTTGGGGTCTTGGATTTCTTAGTCACTATGCATAATAATGACTCTTATAGCTGATTTTACCACACCTGGTGAATCACACTTGTATGGCCTTCCCCTATCCCTCTACAGACTCTTTAGACCCCATGGACCTTTTTTATACCTTTCCTAGATCATCCCTAAGAACATGCTTAAATTTCTATACACGACTTTTAAACCCTTTCTCGCTTATATACACGGGTTTGACCCCTAAAACCGTGTACATTGGGATGTGTGCAAAAGGCCAAATTATTTTGGAGTTTTCCTTGATGTGGATCCGACTCACTTTTCTCTTGGCCTTCCATATGCCTTGATCCATTGAAGAGCTATATAAGGAACCTTTTGGATACATTGAAGCATATGAGAATTGAGAGCAAAGAAACTATAGTCCATTGTTGCCAGAACTTATACTTGAGTATGCATCCCTTTGTCCCTTGGAGCACATTTGCGTTCTTGCCAAGCTTTACTTTTGATTGTGAGATTGCTATCAAGAGATGGAGAATTGAAGTGGTGGAAGCCCAAGTGGGGGATTCAGTTTCTCCGATTCGTAGACGTGTCGACAGAAGTTGTCACTCTTGTAATCTCTGTTTTTATATTAATAGAAATATCTTTTCCTATCCAATAATGTGTATTTGAATGAGTATTTTATCCATGGAATATTTCAAATGCTTATACGTTATTGATTATATATGCTAGAGTATATCTAACACCAATATATATAGCATGCTTGTCTTGTTTACTGATTGTTGAGGAAGTAATTTATCAATACAAGTTGGAGTTGAAAAGCTCAATGGGGATCTACTTCAACCATCCAGAATAAGGTACAAATAATGATCCTTTAGTGTTAGATATTTGATTTCTCTTGCATATTGGAAAGGATTGATTTCTGGAGTCAAGTTGTCTGTTATGGTACCCCAATCCATAGGAATTTCTCTATAACAGAATTGGCGACTCCGCTGGGGAGTTCCTAGTAGTTGTCCTTTGGGGGTTTCTATCGGCATTCAATGATTTTGAATTGCTCTTATTTCTCTGTTTCTATGTCAGGTCTAGGCGGATGTTTTCCTGGTAGTGTCTGATTGGTGTGAAGTTTGTCTCAGCTTGTCTATTTGCCTTTTTTTTATGCACTTTTCTTCCTGTATGCGAGTTTTTAACTCACAGTCACATATATATGCACTTTTGACTGCTTTATCTGCGTACATACACTAGTTTACTGCGAATAGTTGGGTATGCCCTTAGTTTTCCCTTCTAGAGGAATATTGCTTGTTGCTGGGTGAATTTTGATGATGGCTGAGTCTCCTTTGATACTGCTAGAGTCTGTATACACCTCAGTTTCTGACCACGGACACCTTTTTTAAGGTAAATTTTTTTTTAAGAATGTTCTTGTCATTGCATTTTTTATTTTTTGTTTTAGGATTAGTGCATTAGATCTCTTTTACCTTAGTACTTTGCGTGAGTGTTTTTTGATTGTGCTTGCAGAGTTTAGGGGTAGTAGAGTCATTCTTTTGCTTTATTATCTCATTTTTATTCAAAGAATCCAAAAATATTTGCTTATTTGCATCATTATGCATTGCATTTTGCATTTTGCATAGTACTTGCACTAGGTTTGCTTTGAAGTATTAGTTAGGATTTCATATAGGAACGATTACATTTATCATTTGAAGAAAATTTTGCATTTCACGTAGTAGCATACCCTGTTTTTCATTGGACACAATGCATTTGCATTGATTGTTAGGTGTGCATTTTGCTTCATGTTGCATCATAACACCATTGGTTGCACGACCATCTACCTCTTTTGAGTAATAAAGCCAAATAAAATCAACGCTTAATTAAAATGGATTACACTATTTTCTTTGATATGGTACACCTACAAGATTAGGTTTTAGGGTCTCGGAATAGTTCATTGTGAGTAAATTCTCCAAGACCACTGAACAACAACATGTATGTGTCTGTCTAGGTGAGAATGTGAAATTCCTTGGTATAATTAGTGTTTCTTAGGATCATCCTTTCAAAAGGGAGTTAAGCACGAGGAAGTGTGAGTGGTTATTGATTGGGATGACCCCTAGTCATAACTGAGTAGCACTAGAGATATTTCCAGGATTGTATTCGTATCTGGGGGCTCTTTTGAGAGTTTTAGGATTTGCTACCTTTCCCATATAGTCAATCCTGCCTACGACTGTCTTCCTGAGCATTGATTATATTGAAGTGACCTTAGTTTCCTTACCTAGGATATCGAGGGGGTACTTTGCAGGGGTTATTCTGTGGGTGTCCTGGCCAGGTTGGGGTCGGACAGGACAATCGCTTTACGCATTGAAGCTGAGGGCCACAATAATTGGTTAAAAACCTCCACTTGTTTTGTATGGGAGTCTCAAGCCTCTCCTAGGCAAGACATACCTGCTTCATTCGGGAGCTCACTTATCCTACCATTGATTTCCACGGTTCTGTTACAAGTCCTTCAAACTCACTTAGGAAGGTCAAAAGATTAGGTAATCCCTCATATGTGGGTAACTCCCTCAACTAATTCTCCACCTATCGCATAGTTTGGGTAACTCTAGCGCATCGGCACATTCATGAAGTCTGTTTTTCCAATTTTCTAAGGCCTCTCATGTATCTGATGTATAGGAACTAGCACTCCTCCAACTCAAGTTTCCATCCACTGTCAAGTTTACATAATCATCTATTAATGTGATAACATTATAGATATGATATAGATAATCACCTTGTCCTTCACTATTGACTGGTTCGACATACTTCTATCCCTCCAGTGGATCAATGGGAGACACTACCCTCACCTCATCATCCTTGAATGATATGGTTATTTTCTTGAAATTTATAATGGTGTGATTATCTATGGCCCAATATATCCCCAGAAGCGTGGGATATGGGTTTGTGTCATCGACAATGTTGATGACTTCAAAGTCTGCAAATGTGCGCAACCCCTCAATGTCGACAGGGACTTGAATCAACCTACCAATTGGTAAGACCTTATCCTGATTTGCAAGTCACAACTAGATAGGGGACCAGTCCAAGAGCGGATTTCCCTGCTCTCTCAGGTCTGTCATGTCAGAATATTGACGTTTGACCCTAGATCTAGAATGATGTGATCCATGTCATAGTCTCATATATGCGCAATCATTTTTAACTCATGCCTCGTTTTGAATTTCTTCTTGACATGGTTAACCTTCCTTCTAGGTTCCGAATCAACTGGGGTTTCTTCTATCAGTGCTTGTAGTTATGTGATGGCATCTTTATCTTGAATTAACACTAAGAAACTTAATAGAAACGAATTAAGCTTAATCATTACTAACATTTTTCAGAATCTGCTTCTAGAATAGCTGTCAGAAGCATTCAGGAATCTCCCTAACTTCGGTTGAGGTCGATGGTTGTTCTGGATCCACAAAATCTGGGTGTACGCCCAAAAATACTTGCTTATGGTTTTGAACGTCAAATGGTACTTTCTTTTGCACTGCAGGTCGCACCTGCAACTGCGGTTGCAATTTTTCTTACGATGTATATTGATCGGCTCCAGTCGCAGCACCTCCTCATGTTACGACAGCAATACTCGGCTCTCTCATCTCAGAAGCAATCATCTGAACATTTGGGTTTGGATTTGGATTATGTGCAGGGTTAGGACCCATGACAGTCCGAGCTTTCCACTTCGCAATCAATTGAGGACATTTCTCCACATTATGGTCTTGTGCTTTCTATTATGAACATGTCTTTGCAGGTTTTTGGAAATATCTCACATAATGGCCCAGTTTTCCACAATTATAGCATGTAACCTAACCAGTTCCTCTGCCAAATCCTCCTCCTCCTCTTCCTATGAAGTTTCCCACCCTCCTTCCTTGAGGGTGTGGTTGTTTTGGTGGGTATTGATTCTGTGACGCATACTAGTTCTCCGATGCATAATGAGGATGATATTGATTCTGATACCGGTTTTGTGGGAAAGGCACAGGCTGGTAGTGCAATTGCGCCTATTCATCCTAAACCTACCCATCGTTCTTCATAAAGTAGGTGTCTACTATCGTTTCCTTTAGTAGCTGATATTCTCTACAATCCCTCTCATCATGTCCTACTGATTTTCAAAATTTACAGAAAAGGTTGGCTGGGGTACTTACAATCTTCTATAAGTATAGACACTCTTAATTGCAATGCCCTCTAGTCTAGAATATTCGACAACAAGGTAGCTCGTGGGTACTCAATGGATTTGGTGCACCAGACGAGATGTAGTTCATGTACGATGGACAATTATCCTTGGTGTGTCCATCTGTTCAACATCTTGTGCACCACAAGTCCTGACATGCTTCTTTACCCTCCTTGATGTCTTGAAGCTGTATTTACAGATTATCCAACTACAATTGAATCTGCATCATTCATGTGCCACCATCTTCGATCGACGAGGATTCCAGCTTCATTGCTAGTTCTAGCACTTCAGTCTGTGACAAAATATTCTGTTGCATCAAAGGAGATCGGATGTGTGGTAATAGCGCAATAATAAACCAGTCCTTATGCTGCAGATATGACATCGGGAAGTTAACTTTGGCCATTAAATTTTTAAAATGCTGATCGAAATCCCATATGGATTCCGCCAATAACTGCTTATCTCCTTGATCTCAGTGATGCACTACAACTCAAATTTGGGTTTTTTGAACTCACAAATCATAGTGATTTGGCTCTCATCAAGGGTATTTTGTGGGGTTCCTACTGGTACCACACAAAAATTTATGAACTAGTCCAACACATGACCCCTCAGAGTCGTAATCATCTGCACTTTCTTTATGTCCGCATTATGAACTAAGCGAACCATCCAAACAGCTTCGCAATCAAACCAATGCTTGTTTGGATCTTATGGTACATTCCCATTGGACATGGGTAATCTAATATCTTCCCCAGCCATTCTGTTGGCATCGGGGTTATCTAATAAATAATTGAATGGATGTGTACCCTCTTACATGCTAGTCACAATACTAGCACTATCAGTATTAACAGTTCTTTTAGGAGATGAGGTTCTAGACCTTACCTCTAGCGATACTCCTAGTGTGATGTAGTTGCGTCTTGATTTTGTTATATCCGTAGATTCTTCTACTCCTTTAAACATCGGGCTGTAGCCTTCTTCCTCATTGCAAGACCCTTCATCTAGCCACGACTCAACTTTGTACTCACTTTATTCAAACATAATAGGATTCCATCTTCCTCGTATTATATTTCTTCTCTTCCCTGACCTGAATCTCCTTCCACTACTTAGGAATCAAACTTTTAGTTTAGGTTCTGTACTTCTTGGGAACATTTCAGCTCACCATTTCCCATTGTCTTCATAGGTTGTTTGCGAAATATCCCCTCCTCTGGATATGTGACTCAACTACTCAACTGCAAGATACCCTTGTCATAGATGAGCATCTTTATCCATGTACTTATAGATAGTAATTACCTTCCTCACGGTCCTTCGAAAAAGTTTCTTTCGACCTCATTATATGAGGTTATCATTTCTACTGCAAACTCAGTAATGTACCATTGCAAAATAATATCGACACAATAATCAACAGCTCTAGAGATAGGGTTACTTACATTGGTTATCTCGCAAATCAGCTGAGCACTCCACTCGATCATTTCTCTTCTCTGGAAATTTGTTTGCTGTGTCACCAATATTTAAAACCACTTGCACAAAACAATAGGAAACTCTGCAAAGAAGATCTCATGAACATCATAGTAAGTGTACCAGTCCAACCAGTTTTCTGCGCTCAACCACGACCTCACGCTCTCTTCTTGCACAAATGCCGACATCTTAGACTCCAGCCAATCCTCTATTTCCTTCTTTGTCGGATGTCACACCATCTCCCTTTCTAGGCCCCCCAAGAGGAGCGAATTTCCAAATACCTATGAAGGTAGGTTTATGTCCAAAATTTTCATATCTTGAGATCCGATCAAAATCAATAAACCAACAACATATAGCAGCCTTTTTACCTCAGGATGCAGCTATATATATAGAGAGAGAGGGATAAAGTTGCAGTCTATTTGAGGTTGGGCTAGTTTTGGGATATGAATGATTAGTAGTGATTGTTAATTTGCAAGGATGTTTTGGTTATTCATAAATATCAATGGAATGAGATCCCTATTTAATATTTCTTTTTTGTCTTCTTTCTTGTTGTGACAATCATAGTGTTCTCAAGATGATGAAGAACCTAGTCTATCATGCCAAAACTAAGCATATTGAAGTTCATCACTATTACATATAATTTGTCGATAAGGAAGCCATTTTGGATTTACTATTGTCCTACACTATAGAAAACTGTTGAAATAATGAGGAAACCACTTGGTAATGATACGTTTTTCACATTTAGATATAAAAATAGGATTTTATTTGGGGTCTTGGATTTCTTAGTCACTATGCATAATAATGACTCTTATAGCTGATTTTACCACACCTGGTGAATCACACTTGTATGGCCTTCCCTTGTCCCTCTATAGACTCTTTAGACCCCATGGACCTTTTTTATACCTTTCCTAGATCATCCCTAAGAACATGCTTAAATTTCTATACACGACTTTTAAACCCTTTCTCGCTTATATACACGGGTTTGACCCCTAAAACCGTGTACATTGGGATGTGTGCAAAAGGCCAAATTATTTTGGAGTTTTCCTTGATGTGGATCCGACTCACTTTTCTCTTGGCCTTCCATATGCCTTGATCCATTGAAGAGCTATATAAGGAACCTTTTGGATACATTGAAGCATATGAGAATTGAGAGCAAAGAAATTATAGTCCATTGTTGCCAGAACTTATACTTGAGTATGCATCCCTTTGTCCCTTGGAGCACATTTGTGTTCTTGCCAAGCTTTACTTTTGATTGTGAGATTGCTATCAAGAGATGGAGAATTGAAGTGGTGGAAGCCCAAGTGGGATATTCAGTTTCTCCGATTCGTAGACGTGTCGACAGAAGTTGTCACTCTTGTAATCTCTGTTTTTATATTAATAGAAATATCTTTTCCTATCCAATAATGTGTATTTGAATGAGTATTTTATCCATGGAATATTTCAAATGCTTATACGTTATTGATTATATATGCTAGAGTATATCTAACACCAATATATATAGCATGCTTGTCTTGTTTACTGATTGTTGAGGAAGTAATTTATCAATACAAGTTGGAGTTGAAAAGCTCAATGGGGATCTACTTCAACCATCTGGAATAAGGTACAAATAATGATCCTTTAGTGTTAGATATTTGATTTCTCTTGCATATTGGAAAGGATTGATTTCTGGAGTCAAGCTGTCTGTTATGGTACCCCAAGCCATAGGAATTTCTCTATAACAGAATTGGTGACTCCGCTGGGGAGTTCCTAGTAGTTGTCCTTTGGGGGTTTCTATCGGCATTCAATGATTTTGAATTGCTCTTATTTCTCTGTTTCTATGTCGGGTCTAGGCGGATGTTTTCCTGGTAGTGTCTGATTGGTGTGAAGTTTGTCTCAGCTTGTCTATTTGCCTTTTTTTAATGCACTTTTCTTCCTGTATGCGAGTTTTTAACTCACAGTCACATATATATATATATGCACTTTTGACTGCTTTATCTGCGTACATACACTAGTTTACTGCGAATAGTTGGGTATGCCCTTAGTTTTCCCTTCTAGAGGAATATTGCTTGTTGCTGGGTGAATTTTGATGATGGCTGAGTCTCCTTTGATACTGTTAGAGTCTGTATACACCTCAATTTCTGACCACGGACACCTTTTTTAAGGTAAATTTTTTTTTAAGAATGTTCTTGTCATTGCATTTTTTATTTTTTGTTTTAGGATTAGTGCATTAGATCTCTTTTACCTTAGTACTTTGCATGAGTGTTGTTTGATTGTGCTTGCAGAGTTTAGGGGTAGTAGAGTCATTCTTTTGCTTTATTATCTCATTTTTATTCAAAGAATCCAAAAATATTTGCTTATTTGCATCATTATGCATTGCATTTTGCATTTTGCATAGTACTTGCACTAGGTTTGCTTTGAAGTATTAGTTAAGATTTCATATAGGAACGATTACATTTATCATTTGAAGAAAATTTTGCATTTCACGTAGTAGCATACCCTGTTTTTCATTGGACACAATGCATTTGCATTGATTGTTAGGTGTGCATTTTGCTTCATGTTGCATCATAACACCATTGGTTGCACGACCATCTACCTCTTTTGAGTAATAAAGCCAAATAAAATCAATGCTTAATTAAAATGGATTACACTATTTTCTTTGATATGGTACACCTACAAGATTAGGTTTTAGGGTCTTGGAATAGTTCATTGTGAGTAAATTCTCCAAGACCACTGAACAACAACATGTATGTGTCTATCCAGGTGAGAATGTGAAATTCCTTGGTATAATTAGTGTTTCTTAGGATCCTCCTTTCAAAAGGGAGTTAAGCATGACGAAGTGTGAGTGGTTATTGATTGGGATGACCCCTAGTCATAACTGAGTAGCACTAGAGATATTTCCAGGATTGTATTCGTATCTGGGGGCTCTTTTGAGAGTTTCAGGCTTTGCTACCTTTCCCATATAGTCAATCCTGCCTGCGACTGTCTGCCTGAGCATTGATTATATTGAGGTGACCTTAGTTTCCTTACCTAGGATATCGAGGGTGTACTTTGCAGGGGTTATTCTGTGGTTGTCCCGTCCAGGTTGGGGTCGGACAGGACAATCGCTTTATGCATTGAAGCTGAGGGCCACAATAATTGGTTAAAAACCTCCACTTGTTTTGTATGGGAGTCTCAAGCCTCTCCTAGGCGAGACATACCTGCTTCATTCGAGAGATCACTTATCCTACCATTGATTGCTTGTGTTTGGATTTATATTTTATTGGGTATTTTTTTTTGCACATTAGCTTTTGTAGGGTTTGTGTAATTAGAGAGTCTTTTACATTTTTTGAGTCATTGTGGATTCAGGTGCGGCTCCTCACCGTTCTGGTCATTTAGTAGGACTTTCGCCTTCTACATCTCCTCCTCCTTTGGGACAAAGAAACAGATAGTCGAGGCAGACTACTTCGCACATTGATTCACACACGATGGGAGATCATGGAGATGACACTCCTGAATTCCCTTCTCCACTTCACAACGTGGAGGATGAAGAGTTTAATCCTACATTTGATCCTTCACCTGATATGCCTGCACATTCTGGGTTTGATCCTTCACATGATAGACCTACTCAATCTGGATATCATCCCTCATTCATGGGTCATCGGTATTGGATGTCGGGTGATGAGACTCATCATGAACCTGCAAGCACTAGTTATGGTAGGTATGGTATGTCTGGTATCCCCACACATGATCCAGCATTTCATGTCGAGTCAGATTTTGAGCTTAACACTACACCTAGGGGCACTCCTATTCCTTACCATGCGGAGAGATTTGGGAGCACGAGTCACATTGCACCTTCCATCTTGGTGGTGGAAGATACATCACATATTCCTCCTAGACCTGGTGTTAGTAATCCTATTAGGATACCAGATCCAAGATAAGTGACTATAGGGAACACCACACACATAATTTCGCATGTCCCTTCCTCCTATATTCCTTGTTCTTTGAATGTTATTCCTCCACCTCATTCACGTGGTCCTTTGGGCTGAAACATTGCTACGAGTCATGTTCGTACTACTGCTACTCGCACAGTTGTGTCTCAGAGTCAAGCACCTCCTATTGTTTCAGGAGGTCATATTCCTACTTCTGGAGGTCATGTTACTACTTACAGAGCATATATTCCTACTTACGGAGTGTCTCATGGGACATCTCATGGGATTTCTTATGGACCTTATTATGGGACGCAGTATGGACAGGGTTATTCACCTTATGGGTATGGGTATCAACAACCCACTTACTCTTTGAATTATGGCTTTGTATCCCCACATAGTCAAGGTACACCACATTATGGTGCTTCCATGCCACCCTACACAGGTCAAACGAGAGGAGGGCACTATGGCCAAGGCCATGGTGGTTACAGTAATCAGCCCTATGTGAACCAAAACTATCAGGGAGCGTGGCATCAACCTGCTCAACCTAGGCTCCGTTTCCTTGAAACGCTAAATCTTCCTAACTTGTCGAGACTAACGAACAATCCTGTATCTCATGACCCGGCTTGGCCGGTTGTCCCTAATAATCTTCCCTCAGACATTCCCAAATTCAAGGGCAAACCAGGAGAAGATCCGAGTGAACATGTTAGTACATTTCACCTATGGTGCTCTTCAAATTCCTTACATGAAGATTCTATCCATTTAAGGATGTTTCAATGCACCCTTACACAGCCTGCTGCGAAAGGGTATATAGAGTTACCTAGGGGGGAATTTGCTTTTTTCGATTTGTTCGATGACCTAGCTATGAATTTTCTCAACCACTTCCAGCTACCAGTACATTACGACGTTGGTACGGAACTCTTGTTGACATTTCGGCAGGATAAAGCCACGCATATCTCAGACCATATCCAAGAATGGTGTAGATGGAAGAGATTGATTAAATCCTTCATACCACTGGAGTTTCTCCTTGAGTGGTTCCTTAAATCATTACTGCCTTATATAGCGAAGGATGTTTCTACATCTGGAGTTCAGAACGAGGAACAAGCCATTTTTAGGGCACAAGAATTGGACTTGATTTATGCTCAATCTGGTTTGTTATATGATATCATTCCTAATGCTCTGCGTTCTAGTTTATACCCTAAGGTTAAACCTAGACCACATGCCGACGGCATTGTTGGTTGTACGAGTGCCAAGCCTATGGATTCGGTTTTGCAATAGGTCAGTCAATTGTCTATCAACCAATCTGCTTCGGGACAAGCCATGGCTTCGTCTCAACCCACCCAAATGATGAGTGTGCTTTCGGTGCAATCATCAGACTAGAAGGGTAACCAGCAACTCGGAAGGAATAGTAAGAAGGGTAAGAACAATCGTAAGGGTGGGAATAGGAATGAAAATTCCAATCCTAATGACAAGAACACCCAAAATTCTGGGGGGACAAGCAACCTAAACGTAAGGTTAAATTTTCTTGCAAGTTGTGTAAAGAAGATCACCTCACTCACTTGTGCCCCCATATCGAAGAAGCTTCAAGATTCATAGCGCAGGGCCCAGCTATGCTGACCAACCCTTTACCTCATAACCAAAACATGAACTCGAGGACCCATGATCAGTCTGGTGGTGATCAAAATCCACCGGAGGGTAGAGGTCATGGTTACATCAACATGGTGCACGTTATGAAGGTTGTGACTCATGCGAAGGACTATGGTTCGTCACAACTCGACCTGAGAAAGGAACCTGATCCACCAGGGACCCCTTTGCGTATTGAAAAACCTGTGGATAAACCTGAAGCTTCACCTCGCATTACTAAGGGATTCCTTAAGTGTTCGGGGAACAATCCTAATGCCCGAGATGCCCAGAACTATTGTATTGTCAAGGATTTGGGCTACACTCCTTGTGCAATGTCTACACTAGAAGTACTTCAGAGTTTTCCTTCACAAAGGAAGGATTTGATTTTTTCCCTTGGTATGAATTTTGATAATTCTTCCTCCGTGATCAAATTTGAAACCATGGTACTGCAGCCTTGCTTGCCTTATTATGTGTCTCTCTTGATCCACGTACAATGTCTTAACATGACCGTCAAGCGCACTGTGATTGACGAAGGGGTTGCTGCTTCTATGATGTCTTTATCGTGTTGGAAGGGTTTAGGTTCCCCCGAGTTGTCTAAATTTGCTACCATGTTGACTGCTTTTGATGGGAGATCATTTAGGCCGCACAGGATTCTTCCTTCTCTTAAGATCCGTTTAGGAGGGAAGACCATTGCAATAGAGGTAGAGGTGGTTGATGCGCCCCTTGACTACAATCTCTTGTTGGGTAGGAATTGGATGTACAGTATGCAAGCTGTAGCTTCTTCTCTATTTTGAGTTGCATGCTTTCCATTTAATGGGAAGATAGTTACAATTGATCAAACGTCATTCAAGAATCCGTCTGTTACTGCATCCTCGGGAGCTTCGATCCCGATTGTAGAACACTCTCAGCTAGCAACTGGGAGTGTGGGTGTTGGCATGTATCCATTCCTCATGGGAAGCTTTAGTTGTTCTGCATCCGTCCTTATGATAGGGTCTAGTTTCGATGAGGCTTAGTCATCTGTGAGATAGTTGTCTTTTCACACGAACCATATGGAAGATCCTTGGATTCTTCCTACACTAAGTCCTTCGAATGAGCCCATCATGACGGACGTGCCGTTGCCTATGACTATGTTATCTTATCAAGCTAATATTGAGTGTGTTGAAGAGCCTAGTCCTTCCTCTTCATGGATGAAGGAGGAGGACCCATATGTGCTTCCTGCATGGGCAGTTCAATATTCTCACGCACATGACTACCTTGATAGTGTTTTTACTTCAGACGAAGCGATTATTGAGGCCATGTCAAGGGTTGAGCCACCTTGGGAAGACTTGCATCATAGATCTTATTTCCTTCCCTAGCTTGACCGTTTAGAGCGTGAGGACTTTAGGGAGGTTCTTAGTGAGAGAATTGGTAGTCCCATGGTTCTGTTAAGCTATCCTGGTCTGATGGCTGATGGGAACATGGAAAATATATCTCCTACCATTCCTATCAATATCTCTCATGATCTTGGCAAGATTGAGAATGTCTATGATGGGGAAAAATGTTCCCATGATGAGATTCAAGGGTACACCGAGCTGTCTAAAGAATTTCGTGATATCTTTGCTTGGTCTTACGATGAAATGCCAGGTATCGACCCTCGCATCGTTGAACATGGGATTAAAACTTATCCCAATGCTAAGCATGTTCAACAATGCTTGTGTGCAGTGAATCCTAGGAAAGCACCCACGATTAAGGCAAAGATAGAAAAAATGTTGAAATCTGGTTTTATCTATCCCGTTACCTTGATGGAGTGGGTTTCAAACCCTGTTTTGGTGGATAAGAAGCAGGGAACGATCCGCATATGCACTGATTTCTGTGACTTGAATCATGCCTGTCCTAAGGACAATTTCCCCACACCATTTATTGATCAAATTTTGGATGAGTGTGCAGGTAGTGAGGTATTTTCCATTATGGATGGATTTTCAGGATTCAATCAGATACAAATTAAACCTAAGGACCAACATAAGACTACATTTATTTGTCCTTGGGGAACCTTTGCATATCGGAAGATGCCTTTTGTCCTAAAGAACGCCAGAGCCACTTTTCAGTGGGCTATGACCTTGATCTTCCATGATCTCAAATCGATTATTGAAGTATTTTTGGATGACCTTACTGCTCATTCTCGTATGAGAATGCGTCATTCCTACCATTTGAGATTAGTGTTTGAAGGGTGTCGCCATTATTTGGTCAGATTAAATCCTCACAAGTCATCTTTTGCGTGAAGTCTGGTCGCTTAATAGGGTTCATTATCTCCAAGGAGGGTATAAGAGTCGACCCTTTGAAGGTTGAGGCAATACTTCAGTTGTCTCCCCCGAAAAACATTAGACATATTCAATGTTTGCAAGGCATGGAAAACTTCTTACGGAGATTCATTGTTAGCTTTTCCAATTTGACTAGAGGCTTTATGTGTATTTTGAAGAAGGACACCACCTTTTGTTGGGATGAGTGAGCCCAGAAGTCCTTTGATGTGCTTAAGCTAGCCTTAGCATTGGCCTTAGTGATTAGTTCCCCAGACTATAGCTGTGACTTTCTACTTTATGTGGCCGCGTCCATGGAGACGATTGGTATGGTTTTGGTTCAAGAGGATGAGGAGCTCCAAGAGCATGTCATACACTATCTGAGTCGGAACCTTATTGATGTGGAGATCCATTATTCCCATGTTGAGAAGCTTGCCTTAGCTACCGTACATGCGGTTCAATGATTGAGACACTATATTCTCCTTCGCCAGACCTTGGTTGTATTCCATGTCAATCCATTTCAATCCGTCCTCACTAGAAGGATGATTGGGGGAAAGTATAATAAATGGATTGTCATCTTGCAATAATTCGATCTTGAGTTTGTTTCGACAAAATAAAAGAAATTGTTAATTTTTGCGGAGCTTATATTAGAATTCCCAAGTGAAGAGGAGGAGAAGTTTTGTGAAGATACGTTTGTCGATGAGCACATCTTATTAATCTCAACTTTGGATCCATGGTATGGGGATATTATCATATATTTACAAACATTGAAGGTCCCTACTCACCTCTCACAGGATGAATGACAACGGTTACATCACGTATCCAAGAATTACCTCATAGTGGATAACACATTGTACTGCTGTGGGGTAGATTCAATTTTACGTCGTTGTTTAACTCATGAGGAGGCTGAGCTTGTGCTCAATGATTTCCATGGAGGGGCGTGTGGTGGTCATTTATCTGGGCTTTCTACAACCCAAAAATTCTTGAGAGCAGGATATTTCTGGTCATCTATCTTTAAATATTGTGTTAATGCGGTCAAGAAGTGCCACCCTTGCTAGGTGTTTACACGTAATATGCGCTCGTGGCCTGCCCCATTACATCCCATCATCACCACTGGTCCCTTCACTAAGTGGGGGCTTGATTTCATGGATTGCAACCTAGCTTCAGATGGGGGGCATCATCATATGATAGTGGTTGTTGACTACTTCATGAAATGGGCTAAGGCTATGCCCACAATTAAATCTGACGGTGAGACAGCCACGCACTTCATATTCAACCAGATTATTACTTGGTTTGGTATTCCAAAGGAGCTTTTCAATGACCATGGCAGGCACTTTCAGAATCGTATGATGGAAGAGTTGGCCTCGAAGTTAGGGTATAAGCAGGAGCATTCCTCCTCTTACTACCCTCAAGCAAATGGACAAGTTGAAGTAGTGAACAAATCACTCAAATCTATTCTCCAACGAACCATCGCACAAAGCAAGGCCAATTGGCACATCATGTTATATCCTGCTTTGTTGGCTTATAGAATCGCTGTTAATACTACCACAGGTTTTTCTCCATATCAACTTGTACATGGAGTAGAGTCGATATTGCCGGTTGAGTGTGAGATTCCTTCTTTGAAGCTAGCCATAGAGCTCTTACCAGACACTTCCCCATTGGAGGAGCGTTTGGTCCACCTAGAGCAACTTGATGAGCAGCGCTGAGATGCCTTGGTAGCTCTAGAAGTGAATAAGCATCGTGTTAAGGTCCAGTGCAATAAGTCTATTCATCCAAGGAGTTTTAGTGAGGGATATTTGGTACTTTTGTGGGATCAACTGAAAGAACCCTTGGGGGCAGGAAATTTTAACCACATGTGGTGTGGTCCTTACGTCATGTGTTAGAGAAGGGCGCTTATGAGCTAGTAGATTATGAGGGAACAGCCTTGGCGGAGCCTAGAATGGGATCTATCTTAAAAAGTACTATGCATGATTTTCAGCCAAGGATGACTATTGTAAATTATTGTACAGTTTTGCATAGGTAGGTCTTTTCTTATGGTGATCGGGTTTGTGATTAGTTTTCGTTTCTTTTGGCAGATGTTAATGGAATCTTCCACCTTCATAGGATTCATGGATGGTGCGAGCCGTCACACTCAACACTCAGCCTCTGTTTCTTGGGTGATTTATACTCCTACGGGTCAGGTATTGTCTTCAGGAGGTGTATGTTTACGACCCTCTTCAAACAATGTTGCTGAGTATTGTTCCATTGTCGAGCTTCTACGGAATGCCATTTCACATGGTATTCTTTCTCTTGAGGTACGTCTTAATTTGCAGTTAGTAGTGTCATGGCTTAATGGATTGTACAATGTTAGGGATCTGACATTATCAAGAAGATTTTTATGTGTGAGATTGTTAGAACGACAATTTGACAATATAACATATATACATGTTCCTAGAATTAATAATCAAGTTGCTGACTCATATGATAACTATGTGTTAGATTGGCATTTGTTTCACAGACAATAAGCTCATCACAAACATACATTTTTACACATGTAAATAAATAAATCGATCATCATAAAAGTTTTTCATAAGCATCCAAAATGTGGTAGTACATAAGTGTCATAATACAAAAACGGGGCTTCCAAGCCACCAAACTATAAATACACGGTAGTACAAAATGTATCACTCCCAAGTATCTAAGCCTGTGGAGGAGGAGGGGGGTTGTGATGATGGAATGTCACCATGGCTCTAGCTAGTCGTTGAAATAGCCACACCTATGCTTGTGGTACACCCACCACCTGGCACTACATAGCCTTAGGCAAGTCCTCGACTTGTGCCATGGGTACCCTGTGTGTCAGTCTCACGAAGTTGGTATGAATGCTTTGGAGCATCCACCCCGCATCCACACCCGTAATGTCATATCCTCGTCCCCTCTGTCTATGACGAGGGAAGCCTTCAGGCCACTGTGTTCCTACATTTGCATGCATATGATAGGATGTCACTATGTATTGTCACCCAAAACATGTCTTTTGATTCCATATAATCAGAAAACACAAAAAATTAAATAACTCAAAAATTTTAAAAAGAGGGTTGGGATTTGTTACCAATGTCACCGTATGCCGATCCTGGTGGTAGTGGCATATCAGGGTCTCCCCAGAAATCTATCCCCTCATAGGGGTAGTCATCAATGGAAACTATCTATCGCCGCCATCATGGAAAGAAATCAGCTGGATAGGGGTTGGACACCCTACCTCTACCCAGTCTGCGCATCACATCTGCCCAATGCCGTTGGGACGGATCTCGAACCCTGTGTAGAGGAACATCAACTCTAGGTCTCAATCCCATAACACGCTCGAAGAAGAACGTGCTCAGTATAATGCTGAAACCAAAGTTTCGCACCCTTCCCATCTTACAGTCGCTGAGATGTTGTTTCATGTTGCTCAATAGTGTTGTACTCCAGTCATAAACTGTGGGTCTCGTGCACTCCACTACATAGAACATTAGAGGCCACGAGGACTGGTGGAGTGAGGCTAGCCTCGCTATCTTGCTGAATGTCAGTAGAATGGCCTTTAGGCCTAGCACTTGTATGGAGTTAGTTGGGATCTGACTCCCAACCTTCTCCATTTCCAAAAAGTAGTACACTGCTATGTACTTATCTATGGTCAGGCCACCTCCGGGCTCACGAGAGCGTAGGTTCACCACTTCCCCCCATTGAGACAGTCCAATAATAAAATATATGTCCTCCACTTCTATGGTGAGGGACATCCCATCTATCTGGAAAGACTCTGAGTATGGATTCCAGTAGTCTATTAGCATCTACAACAATCTTGGTTTAGCCCTTAAGCCACCAAGACACCAAAACTTGTAGATCCTGCACGCACGAAGAGCTTATTGAGCCATTAGATATGCCCATAGTGCTTCTTCTACATCCCCATGCCCAAATTCTCTCCATTCTAGAACCATATTGCACATAGAATTCAAGTTTGAGTCATAAGAACAATTAAAAAACCTTGAACGCGACCTCATATGTGAATGTTTGCTAAATAGCCGTGTATGTACGTGAATTTGAGGGCTTTTTCTGCGTATATCCAGCCCTATACGCAGAAAAATCCTTGATTTCTGCGTGGGCCATGGTGGACACTCTAGGATGGCCTAGAATACAAATTAGACCATGGAATTCAAAAAAATTTGCATGAAAATGAAAAAGCAGGGCATGGGTAAATACCTAGAAAAAACGATAGTGGATTCCGCTGGCTAGATCTCCCAGAATTTGTTGTTGAAGTTCTGCGCTCAATTGGGTAAAAATTTCAAATGTTATATAATGTTTTGAATTTTTTACTATTTATATAAATTTTTCAAACTTTTGAAATTTTTTACCACCTTTTCTATAGTTTGGACCATTTCTAATCCTTTTGGACCGTTTTTTACTAATATATGACGTAGGAGACCGTTTTGAGCGCCTTTTTGACCGTTACTTTGACCCATTCATGCCCATTTCATGTATGATGTTTAAACTGGCATATAGGTTAGGTTTCACCCCCATTTGCATTTTGCACAATCTTATGACCATTTCATTATAAACTTAGGTACGAACCCATTCTATTATGCCATAGAACCTTCTTGTTGTTTTAGAAGTGGCATGATGTGAATGGTAGAGCTTGACCTTACATGGGTACCCTAGTTAGCGTCTTATTTGTATTTGGCGCCCATGTCGATAGTTTGTCCTTTAGGGTGTGGGAGTCCGTTGTATAGTATTTCCATGACATTTCACAAGAGCCTCATACTCCTCTTGATCTTTTGCTGTCCTATTTCCCTCAGGACTCCCTTATATCAAGTTGTAATTGCATTATCATGAGCTTTTCCTGCCTTATTGAGCCTTATACCGGCTTCCCTGACTTTGAGTTTCAGCCATATAGCCCGAGCTTGTCTCATGTCTAGCCATGCAGAGCCATCTGTTATATATTTTGCAGCTTGATTCCCTATTTTACTGGGAGGGGACTTTCCCCCAAGTGTCGCTATCCTACACATGTATCCTTGCATTGAGCATAGGTATGTTCCACTGCTTGGAACTAGTTTGTTTTCCCATATGACACTCGTCTCCTCCTAGTTTGTAACTATAAAGCAATTTTATTCTTTTTCAAGCCTTTTAAATATTTGAAAAAGTCCAAAAAAATTAAAAAAAGAAAAATACAAACAAGGAAAGATGTTATCTTTGGAAGCTATCAAGTCGTGTCACCTTCAAACAGAGCACTGTATATCATATCCGTTGGTTGGGTTTATCGTTTGACTTTAGAAGCTGTACTCATTTATCTGAGTTTATCTCCACCGACTGGTTAAGCTTCCAGTCCCTATGGAGCCTTTGTCAATGCCTCCTGTGTCGTAGAGATGTCCCAATTTTGTATATCGAGTCTTTGCTACCTACATTCAGTCACCATTCACCGTTATGCTCTTGTTCGAAGGAAGTTGAAGCTTGAGTCAACCATTCCTCAATTATCTTGACTTTGCATGTCGGCCATTCCCGGTACAATTACTGGTTCGTGCACCTTATGATCGAGTCCTTCCACATTATACAACTTTGCTAAGTACCTCATGTTGGATGATGGGGGATGCCTTAATGCCCTCCTTCCAATGGATTTCATCCCATCGACTTCAGATCATTTATTTTGGGATTGGAATCTAGAGTCATTTTTGAGTGCCTTGAGACTTGCAGTCATCAGTGGAAGGTGCTCTCGCCATCAACAATTTTTTGGGAATACATCAATGTCCCATGATCGATGGATTCTCTCAAGTGTTCAACCTTAACACATTTATTCACACTTGTTAGTTTGCACTCTAGTACCTTGATTCCCATTATCATTATCAGTGGGTGCTCTCGCGTCTGTTAACGGTATACATCAATGACCGTTAATCAGATGATGGACTACTATGTTCGATCTCAACACCTCTATTCATATAGTAGGACATGTACTCGTAGCAGTTTGTGTAGAAGACCTTACAGATTGGTGGCATCTCTTATACGCTACCTCATTGATCGTGCCAGTGTTCATGAGATTTTCAGCTCTCATGACTTGATTCCAGTATATGTCAGACATTTTAAGCCATTATGGAGATCATGATCCTTTTTATATCTTCATCATGGAGATTCTGATCTATGTATATTGTACGTGGCGATGACCACTTATGTCATATTTTGTATCATGCCTATTCATGGCCATTGTACTCTTATGTATCCAAGACTGCTATATGTACTTGTAGTTATATGCAGAGTTGTATCATTGCGGCTCTATTGATTGGGTGGCTGGTATTCCATTTGGGTTCTTCATCACTCCACTTCTGGGATGGACTTATAATGTATTTCGACCATTGTATGACCCCTCTGACCTCACACATTAGAGGTCATCTGTTATAGCTGATTTTACCACACCTGGTGAATCACACTTGTATGGCCTTCCCTTGTCCTTCTGCAGAATCTTTAGACCCCATGGACCTTTTTTATACCTTTTATGTTTCCTAGATCATCCCTAAGAACATGCTTAAATTGCTATATGCGACTTTTAAACCCTTTCTCGCGAATCACACTTGTATGGCCTTCCCCTGTCCCTCTACAGACTCTTTAGACCCCATGGACCTTTTTTATACCTTTGATGTTTCCTAGATCATCCCTAAGAACATGCTTAAATTGCTATACGCGACTTTTAAACCCTTTCTCGCGTATATACGCAGGTTTGACCCCTAAAACCGCGTACATCGGGATGTGTGCAAAAGGCCAAATTATTTTGGAGTTTTCCTTGATGTGGATCCGACTCAATTGTCTCCTAGCCTTCCATATGCCTTGAGATCGCTCAGATTCAACCCTTCATTGCCCCATTGAAGAGCTATATACGGAACCCTTTGGATACATTGAAGCATATGAGAATTGAGAGCAAAGAAACTATAGTCCATTGTTGGCAGAACTTATACTTGAGTTTGCATCCCTTTGTCCCTTGGAGCACATTTTTGTTCTTCCCAAGCTTTCCTTTTCTTGTGATCTTGCTATCAAGAGATGGAGGATTGAAGTGGTGGAGGCCCAAGTGGGGGATTCAGTTTCTCCAATTCGCAGATGTGCCGACAGAGGTTGTCACTCTTGTAATCTCTGTTTTTATATTAATAGAAATATCTTTTCCTATCCAATAATGTGTATTTGAATGAATATTTTATCAATGGAAGATTTCAAATGCTTATACGTTATTGATTATATATGCTAGATTAGATCTAACACCAATATATATAGTATGCTTGTCTTGTTTACTGATTGTTGAGGAAGTAATTTATCAATACAAGCTAGAGTTGAAAAGCTCAATGAGGATCTACTTCAACCGTCCGGAATAAGGTACAAATTTTTATCCTTTAGTGTTAGATATTTGATTTCTCTTGCATATTGGAAAGGATTGATTTATGGAGTCAAGCTATCTGTTGTGGTACCCCAAGCCATAGGAATTTCTCTCCGTAACAATGCCACCAACAAATTCTTGTTGTGTATATGTTATTTAGGTTAAATCTTTATTCTCTCTTTAACATGTATTTCATTGGAGAATATTTGGTTATGAATGGATGCTAGGTTGTTAGAGGTTTTATGTGGCCATATAATGGAGCCAATGAAGTGAAATACTTGAGCTAATAATTTGGTGTGGTAGTTTGTGTATTTTTTAATGTAATTAAGGAATCTAATAAAATCCTTGTTTGAACTTCTTTCTTTTGCCTCTTAGGGTTAATATGTGTTCCAAGGTCAACGAGGTTTGTTTGATCTACCCCATTGTTGCAAACAGGTTGCGAGGCCATGGTTACACCCTCCTTTAGATGTTTTTCTTGGATATTGTGATGCTAGATGTGCCTCAGTACTAAGTTTCTCCACATTTTCATTTGAGAGAATGTTGAAGTTGTTTTCATTTGGTTTTGAATTTTTCATTGTCTAGGGGACATGTTTTTCGAAAAATCTTAATTTTATTCTAAACATTCTTGCATCCCTCTTTGTCTGTGTCCTCCACTACTTTATCTTTGCTTGTTACTACAATGATAAGGTAGTCCTAGAAAAAGGTGTCCATGTTATTGTATTTATGGAATTTGAACATAATATGTTAATAGTGTTAGGGTTTGCATCCATTGCACATCTTGGAAGCTTGTCCTTATAAATTTTGAAAGTACACCACATGATATATTCCTGTATACACAAACTCAATCATGTGGGGTGCATATCTTAATTTGTTACTTATGATGTTTTAAAAAAGACATTGAGAGTGTTTCTTAATCCTTCCAAAGTGAGTGCAGATGTATGTGGATAGTGTCTTGGGTGAATTCCTTCTTATCTATGATAAATATTATATATATTTTCTTAGATTGAGACAAGCTGAGTTGAAGAAATAGGATCCATTTCAAGGATGATTGTTAGGAACCATACCTATTTAAAAGTGTATAAATGTTGGTGAATATTACCAATTCTTAAAATGCCAACTATAAAATGATTGGCGATATTTTCAAAAAATATTTTAGTCTCCAAGGATTTTATATCATTTATATAATAATTTGGTGATTTTTAGGGTGAAACAATTTTACCCCATCAAAATTGGGTGAAACAGGACTTCAAAAAATGCAAAATGGAGAATCTTTTTGGGAGAAAAACATGGGAAAATAGCCCATTGGGCTAAAATTCACCCCTAAAATTATCTATGGTCCATTTCCTAAGATCTTCTCCTTGTATTCACAATTGTTGAAGATCATGGTGAAGAATCCCTTTGAACCTAACTTTAAGTTCACTCCTTTCAACTTCCATGTTGAATTTACCAACACTGGCACAACATTTTTTGAGGGCCAAATGCTCGTAAACTTGCTTATCGGTGCATTATCATTAATGATATACTATAATACTCAATTCTACTAGAGGTGTCATCACAACACAAATTGGCTACATCCTTTGCTATGTAGCCACTTTTAAGTTTTACCTTTGTTTTTTCCTTTCAACTTGTGTCCTTGGTTTGGCTTTGAGATCTCCCTTGTGTCTTATGAACCTCATTAGTATTCAAGTTGGAACTCCCTATTACTGCTTCTTTCAGTCAAGCCATAGGGTGGAGAGATTACTCTCTTCTTGGATCTATGGCTTCCCTTTCAATGATTGTGATTAAGCAATAGGAAACTCTAGAACTTATGGAGAAACCTAATTTTGCTCCAATCTTTAAAGCTCTATCATTACTCAAAGTGTGTACATGATTATGTATAGGTTATTTTTATTTGCAAACTTGTAAATTCCAAAATTTGGGCATAGATTTGCATAATGTGAATAAATCTTTCATATATAGGTCATGGAATGTTTTCTTCCTCAATTTGGGGTTTGGTCACAATGGTGAATGTAAAACTATCTTATAGGATGGATGGTACACAACCATTCATCAAATACTGATAGTCTAGGTGCAATAAATGTCTCATCTTGCACACAATATTGTCTAAACCAATAGAAATGCCATTATTGACTTACATGGATTGCATAGAATCATGAGAGATGGGGGTGGAACCATGAAATCAAAAGTCTCAACTCCAACTTTCATGGTTTTAGCGCTACCTATCATAATTTCGAGCAATATGTCTAAGCTAATAAAAATGTTTTTATCTCATGCTTAAGGTTAAACCTAACTTTCAAAATAAAATTGCTTTGACTTATTAAAAATAAATTTAAGTTTATCATATCCATTACTTTCACAATCAACTAGATACAAAATAGAAAATCTATACATTACTAAATGATTTTTGTAAAAAAATATGCCAACAAAATTCAAAAACAAGAAATCTATATGCTCCTGAATAATTTTCTAAAATAATATTTCCACTCGGACACTATATTATTAATTTTAAAGGAAGGGCAATTTTCCTAATAATGAACTAATGATGGCAGCATGGAAATAAAATAATAAAATACAGCAATCTATATCCAATTGGACAGGATGGGCATTCTATCGTATTACTTGTGGAGTAAATTTTTTTTGGTTTTATGAAAATCTATGAAAAAACTAGGTACTTGGCAACCTCGTCTTAAATGAGATTATTGTTACAAAAGATTATAAGAATCATAAATTTTTTTTTATAGTTACATGACCCTCTATCATAGTGTTATAAAAGATAAGAATCATAATCTCTTTTTAATTACATTACCCTCTATGAAGAAATAAGGTGGATTAGTTGAATACTTGGTAACCCACCTTGATCAAACCCAAAATAATATTGGAATCATAATTTTTTTTTATAGTTAGATGACCGTCTATCAAATAGTGTTATAAAATATAAGATTCATAATCTTTTTTAATTACATGACCGTCTATGAAGAAATAAGGTGGATTAGTTAAATACTTCGTAACCCACCTTGATCAAACCCAAAATAATATTGGAAATCATAATCTCCTTTATGATTCCATAAAAGTCTATGAAAAACTGTGATAGATTGATAGGTACTTGATAATACCTTGATGATTTTTTTCAAGAATTCCAAAAAAGTTTTTATAAAAATCTCGATTAAGATTAAAGACCACTGAAATGGCCCGCTTTTTCGGCAAATTTTTAATAAAAACCCATCATAATTGTCGCACGGCTGACCAACTGAATTGATCGTAGGTAGACTGCCGACAGAAAAGAAAATATTAAGTAATATGATGCCATGTGGATGGGGATGAGGGCATTGATAATTGCAAAGAAGTTTCCTACGGACACGTAATGTTATTCTCCAGCGAAAGGTTCCTCCATTTGTCAAGACTTCAACGACTTCTACAAATATATTTCTGGATATATCTACGTCTTCTACAAAGATATTTCTGGACGATTTCTCATTTGCCAAGACTTATATCAGATTTCTGATTGGTCAAGACCTGGTTTCTACAGAGATATTTGTGGACATATCAACGATTTCTCCATATGTAAAGACTTCAATCAGATTTCTCAATTGTCAAGACCTGATTTCTATATTTCTGGACATATCTACATTTCTCATTTTCTACACATCTACATATATTTCTGGACATATCTACAATTTCTCATTTTCCAATCTATCACGTTTCTGATTGGTCAAGACCTGATTTCTGCAGAGATATTTGTGGACATATCTACGATTTCTCCATTTGTCATGACTGTTATTTGATTTCTTGATTGTAAAGATGTGATTTCTATAAAGATATTTCTAAACATATATCTACGATTTCTCCTTTGTCAAGACTTCTATCTGATTTCTTGATCTGTCAAGACCTGATGATTGTCTCCTATTCAAATGCCTAACTCTACTTTCCTAGATTAAATTCTTGATTTTTTCGGTCACCGTGGGAACATATAGTGACAGGCTAAAAAAACAAATAATAAAGTATATGACCTGCAGTCTTCAGAAATGGAGAAACTAGGTAGAAATCTTTCCTTCGGCTAATTTCTAGAAATATAATATCGTATAACCCTCCCTCTAACATTTTAAATATCGCACTTACCACTCTGAAAAACATGTATCTCAAGATTGAAGTCAAGATTAAAGTGAGGAGTCAATCAACCATTCACATTGGAGTGTCGGTAGTGAGGACTTTATATCTCAAATGTTGAAAATGGTCAATCAACCCTTTCGAACCGACCATTTGCACCGATCGGACGACCGTGGTCGTCGGACGTGACCGCTCACGCGAGCGCGGTCGTCCGATCGGTGCAAATGGTCGGTTCGAAAGCCGACTCCACTAAACATATCCACTTACAGAAAGCCCTTGAATAATTACGTTGAAGACGTTTTCTCTATGGAGACGTAGTCTCAAAGATTCCTCATCTCCCTACCCATTCACAGTTCAACATGTGTTGTGTCGGATTAGCCAATTGATCGTGGACAAGTGTTGTGCTGATCAATGAGAATATTTTTCCTCTCCGTTTTAGTCTGATCCCGATTCTACAATCTCGATTCGCGAACTTCTGTCCCGTAGACTGTTGGTGTCCTCTGTGTTACGGTCGTTCCTGCACATGAATGGATTGATGGATTGATTGGCAGTTGCAGGTCGTTCTTTGGAGTTGATGTTTAGCTAATGCATTTTATTTGGGTCCCCGATTCTGCCATCTCGATAGGCGAACTTATGCCCCGTAGACCATTGTTGTCCTATGTTTTACGACCGTTGTTGCAAGTGAATGGATTGATGGATTGGTTGCCAGTTGCGGGTTGTTCTTTGCAGTTGTCGTTTATTGTGTTTTCCTGACAGAATTTTTGCGTGTATTCTGTACTCTTCCATCTGTTGTCCTAAACCACCGATTCGGGCGATTTTTTTACAGGATTTTACAGTCCTTGCCCGCAGTTCATTTATCTCAAATGAGAAAACTCATTCTCAACGATATTGCAGAGTTTCACTTTACCAGTTTTTTTGGATTTAGCAGACGCTATTCTGGATGAGTTTTCTGTCTTTACGATCACAATTTGGCCGAGCTTCCATTTTACTGGCGCTTCATTGAAATCAATACAGTGTGCCCATGTCCCTTTATCCACTGGGATTAATGTTTCATCAATGCATTGTTGCTCAATTAATGCAAGAAAGCTTGTCATATGATTTCGACATGGGTCAATATCTTCATCTTTGCTCAGTTTATGGCGATCTTGAAAACCATGTTACAATACTAAATTTGTCACGTTTTTTGCTGCACTGCCTTTGCTTTGCGCATATAAATAGACCTTCAGGTAACCACATATTTATTTTGGTGCACTTCGTTTATACTTCACAGCTTGCAGTTTCTTTAAATTTGCAGGTATTCCTTTAGTCTACCCCCTACTTTGTTTTGTTGTTATTGCTGCTTTGTTTGATTATTAGTTATTAATGTATTTTCTTTTGCAGTTTGCAGTTTCTTTAAATTAGCAAGTATTCCTTTAGTCTACTGAAATTTTTTGAATATTCATTTAGTCTAATTACGAGATGTTTCAACACCCTTGCTCTATTTTGCTGTTACTGCTGCTTTGACTGAAAGAGAATGACATAATCCTTGCTTTGTTTTAGTTCAACTAAATAAGGCAACTCTGAAGCTCCAAATGGCAAACACCTTTGATTTAGGATTTTTTTCTGTATTTCCGCAACCCGCAACCCGCAGTTTACGGGATTGCCTGTTGCTGCATGGGAAATTGCGGGATGCGGGCTGCGGGATAAGGGTGGTGAATGAAATATTTTTAAGTAATCTCGTACCCCACAACTCGCATTTTGCAAGATTGCACGTTCCCACCTAGGAAAATGCGGGATGCGGGCTACGAGATGAGGGTGGTGAATGAAATATTATTTAGTAATCCCGTACCCCGCATCCCGCAGCCCACACTTGCGGGGTGTGGGTTGCAAGATAGTGGATTATATATTAATCTATATACTATATTAAGAATACTAAATGAATACAATTAAGAATTACAATTTTTATAGTGAAAGTACATATTTTCTTACAAAGTTTGAAAAAAAATTACTGCTGATAGTGCTCCTGTTAGTTTCAAAATTATTTAAGAATTACAATATTTATAGTGAAAAATTGAAATATGACACAAATTAATCTATTAATTTTTATTGCAAATTTTGAACAACTACCATAGAATCAATCTCCAGAGTGATTGTTTCTTGCCCTTTTTCATTTCAGAGGAAAAAAATTGAGTCACACTATGGAGAGTATGCTAAGTGAAGATTCTATATCACTCTTGTTGCATGGTGCTATCAACGTTTGCCCGCTGGTACAAGTCTCCTCGTTAAACCAAGTGAACTCACTGAACTCATCATCTATTCGGTTCCGAATTTCTATCTCAGACGAGCTTCACAAACATGAGATATTACTTCCAACTATATATAGTAGTCTTGTAGAAACTAGACAACTCAAAGAAGGATATATAATCAAACTTACCAAGTGTACATTGAACATTATACATAGTGTAATGTATGTTTAATTTCCATTTTGTCTTTGTCCACTTAATCATTTTCACCCTATTCATGCATCCAGTGTTTTTTTATTTTATTCAACTCTAACATACTTCTTCTCACATGACTATCGCATTTCTTGCACTCGAGGTTGTCATAGTGGATGCAACGATTATTGGAGATCCTGCACCTTACCACTTACCTGTACCTTCTCCCTCCCAGAGTTGTTCCTCTGTTTCAGTGAATCCTAGCTCAGTAGATGATAACCTTGCCTTGGTTGCATCAACTATTCCATTCACATCATTGACTTGTTCTAGCAAAGTATGGAACATTCAAGGTCGAGTTATTGCCAAGACAAAGGTACACGAATATGGAAACCAATGAGGGTCTGGAAAAATATTTGGATTTGACATTGTTAATGCTTCACACGATGAAATACATATATCTACATTCAATGAATTGGCACTCTCTTTGTATGAAAAAATACATATAGGAATAGTGTACATAGTATCAAATGGCATAGTGAAAGCATCAAATCTAATTTTCAACCATTTGAAAATCCATAATGAGATTTCCCTAGGTTCCTCCTCAACCATCCAACCATGCTTAAATGAATACCCCTTAATACCTTTTTTTTGCTTTAACTTTAAAACTATTCATGAGATACAAACTATGCATGTCAATTCCATGGTGGACCTTGTTGGCCTTGTAATTTCAATTTCTCTATCATCCACAATACGAAAACGAGATGGCATTGAGACTGTAAGGCGCACTATTGGACTCCGTGACATGTTAGGAAATAGTATTGACATAACACTTTGGGGTGACGATTTCCAAATTGAAGGAGTTGAACTTGCCATCCTCTGTGGTTTACCTACGCCTCCAACTGTAGCCATCAAAGGTGTTCGCATTACAGAATTTAATGGAAAAACTGTTGGAACTATTTACAACACTATTGTTTTTATAAACCCAGATATTGAACAAACTTCAACTCTCCAAAACTGGTTTCATGAAAATGGATTCCGTTCAACATCACTATCGTTAAGCCGAAAGTTCAATGCCTCTCACTCGAGTTCTCGTAAAGTCACTACCATCAAGGACCTGCAAACTCTTCAATCATTTGAAAAAGCTGTTTGGTTCTCTCTTGAAGCAACCATCACAAATGTTAACATGGATGACTTTTATTTCCTTGCATGCCCTATTTTTGTTGACGGAATACAATGCATGAAAAAGATTGCTTAGAAAGTTAGAGACATCTGGCATTGTGCTAAATGTGATGGAGAGTTTCTTGAATGTGACTACCGATATATACTAAATGTTGACTTGGAAGATGTTATCGGATTCATTCATGGTGTGATAGCATTTGATGATGCTGCAAACCAACTCATGGGAATTTCTGCAAAAGATCCGTGTCTTCTCTCAACTGAAACAACATCACTTGATGAAATAGTGTAGAGGATTTGCAACAAAAAATTACTTCTTACTCTGTCAATTAAAACAGAGACCTTCTGTGGAGTTGCATGCCTAAAAGTTGTAATTGTCATGGTTGAAAATACATAAACAACAATTTCAGATGGACACATAAATATATACGTTTTTTCAAGTTGGTACTTAACCATTCTTCATTGTTTATAATGAATGCTTTCAATTCTTAATTTTAACTCGTTGTTTCATTGTTCAACATAGCAGGGTATTTTTTTTACTCTCTTGTAGCACCACTTTCTTGCAGTTTCATACTTCCAATGTACAGGCTATCACCCACCATTTTTTATGCAAGTTTGTGAAAAAACCTATGTGGTAGTTCTAAAATACAATACTATTTTTCTATCATGTTTTTTATAAAATGCACAACTTTTGATTACTCTGTACATAACAATAATTATAGTAACTTATTTTTTCATATATGCTTTCGCACACTACACTTTGTTCTTCTAAAATTCCATTTTCTTACAATTATCAAATTACAACTTGAAAAACAAAATTTACTCCAGTTATATTATTTTAAGCTACATTCTTACTTCCCCCTATGTACTGAATTCATGTTTGTTTTTTTCTTCTGCTTTATATCCACATAGTTTTTAGTTAATACATGTACAAAATGTGTTTCTGCCAACAATCAAATATTCTAGGTGTTTAACAAGGTTACAATTATCTTGTAGAAATTATGCCAACTAATGACAAGGAACAAGCCAATGCACGAAGAAGAGTGTTATATGCACAAGACAAAGATAAACACAACAAGAAACAATGTCATCTTTACAGGGCTTCTCGTATGTGTGTCAATATGTCTTCTTCAAATTATCTTGTAGAACCTGTCGAATCAGCTTCACTTCCATCTCCTATACCAAATCCATTGAACAACCAGCTTAATGATGCACATCAATGATTTCGTAAAAAATGGACCAACTAGCTAATATGCATATCTGCTCGATTTGCAAAGAATGTTACCCTGGTATTGTAACAACAAATTTCCATGAGGCATACACTTGTTCACATTGTATTCTAGAACGATAAGAGCATCGTTTTTCATTGGATAACAATATGGATCCGAGGAAGCAACCACCTGTCCTTGTAGTACTTACATAGGTTGAAGAGATGCTCATTAGTCGTGCTAATCCCATATTGCGAGTCACTCATCGTCATGGTGGTCAATATAAATACTTTGGTCATTATATTTGCTTCCCCCAAGACATTTCCAACATTGTGACATACCTACCGCATTTAGTATCAAAACTTGGCATACTCATTGTTCAAAAATGCAATTCTACAAACAAACCATATGAATTGTTTGTTAGTCGAATAAATGTTCTTGTTGCCCTTCAATTCAAAATGGAAAACGACCCATACTACAAGGATGTACAAATCAACCCAGTTGCATTATCTTCTTTGCCACTTGTTTCAGCAGACATTTCACCTTTGATTCCGCATCTTAATAGCAATGATACTTCATCTCATCCACAAAGCTTATCCTGTATAGATCAACCACCAAATTCATTTGAACCCTATGAATTGCAATCCTCTTCATTTATTTCAACATAAACCAATGCTAGAACTGAAGTTGAAGAAATTAGACAGTTGTTACACATACCAAATATCCCACTACCACCTTCCATAGATTGGCCCCCTATAGAAATGTCCCCTATCAATGAGTACAACATAGAAGGCCTTCTTTCCATGGCTTTTCCAACTTTGTTTCCCACAAGTACAACAATGTTATTACAACCACACATTCATCAAGTTGATATGCACGAATATGCACTCCACCTTATTCGCTATCACGACAATAGATTTTATCAACATCCTCGCTTCTGATACTACATATAAAATATAATTATGTGTCATCGAAGTAATAGTATTGCCTCTGTTTTTGTCAAAAAAAATCCGGAAGATACACTACCTCTGATAGTACATGAGCTTGTCAACCAATTGCAAGACATGCCAAATGATAAAATTGGTGAGCAGGTCGCAAGATTTGGGTCTTCATTACATGGAACATGATCATATTGGAACAAAAGTAGAGCTGAACTAACAAATATGATCAATCAACAAGGTACACCAACATTCTTCTTCACCCTTAGTGTAGCTGACACAAACTGGCTAGATTTGCATGCTCTAATGCCTGGTAAAGCTCCTAATGATTCAGGTCAAGTTTATCAATGGAAGGTTCACAAAATCGTATCAAACCCACATATTACATCACAATACATGCACAATATATTCAAAACATTTCTTGAAGAGGTGCTTCAAAAAGGTTTTCATATAACGGATTATTGGTGCAGGTATTAACCATCTATTCCTTTCTATTTATCTCTATCTATTTTTATCTTTATACAATTTATTTCTAATATATGTTTTTTCCTCCCATCTAGATATGAATGGCAACATAGAGGATCCACTCACATTCATGGTTTTATTTGGTTGGAAAATGCACCAAATATGGACACGTTAGATTGGCAATATGATGTTGCAGTTGAAGCTGCAAAATTCTTTTTTTACACACATGTGACAGCTTGGAATCCTCATAATTCTCAGTTGTCCACATCTGAGTCTCACCATTCTACTACAAATGATCCATGCAGTCTTGCATCACTATCGATATTTGCATCAAACTACTCAGGTGACTATGAAGAACTTGTCAATTTTTTTCAAAGGCACACCAAATGTTGTTAACACCCAAAAATGGTTAACTACCTCATCTACCCCATTTCATGGCTCATTCGTCCATTTGTCTACCATATTTCCCTGAAAATCCCATTAAAAAGGCTCCAAAAGGCCTAAAAAGCCTCCAAAAGGCCAAAAAACCCTTTTTTTCCTCCAAAAATAACCAAAATTCCTCTAAAAATAGCAAAAATCCCCAAAAGGGAAGAAAATGAATAAAAATAATGAGGAAAAAGGAGGAAACCCTAAAACAGCAAAAACCCTAAACAAGCTGCCCTAAACCACATGGTTTCCAAAAACCATGGGCTAGCATTCCACCANTGTACTTTCGGCTATCGTTTTCGGCCGCCGGAAACCGCATTTTTTCTTTCCGCAACCGCGACCCGATCGCCCATTTCAGGCCCCAATCCGCGACCAGTTCGCCACTGTCAGCCTTGTTTACTGCGCCTCGATCGCTCATTTCAGGCCCCAATCCGCGACCAGTTCATCGCTGTCGGCCTTGTTTACTGCGCCCCGATCGCTCATTTCAGGCCCCAATCCGCGACCAGGTCGCCGCTGTCAGCCTTGTTTACTGCGCTCCGACCGTGCATTTCAAGCCCTAACCCGCGACCAGTCCGCCACTGTCAGCCTCTTTTCCTGTTCCCCGACCGCGTTTTTTCCGCCCACAGTCGCGATTCGACCGCGCCTGTTCATTACACAGGCGCGCTCCGACTGCCGCTGTCAGCCCGAAACCCGCAACCTAGACCGCGCCTGTTACCTTTAAACCCGCGATCTGCGCGCGACTGTTGCCTTCCAACCCGCGGTCCGCGAACAGTTTTTGCCCTAGTTTCTGCGCCGAAACCCAGCTACTTTGCCTCCC
>LPNX010508583.1:6016-21599 GCA_001517045.1 Pseudotsuga menziesii
ATCCAGCAGCTTGAATCCTTTAGATTCATCAGGATACCCAATAAACAGACATTCTATGCTCTGCGGTTGCAAAGCCCTTCTTTTATCAAGCGGAATCCGGGCCCATGCAGTGGACCCAAACACTCGTAGGTTCGACACATCTGGCTTGTGTCCGAATTATGCTTCGAAAGGAGTCTTTCCTTTCACAGATGAATGTGGCACCCTGTTCTGAATGTATGCTGCAGCATGCATGGCTTCAACCCACAAATTTGCAGCAAGCTTCTTTGACTCCAACATACAGGTGGTCATCTCCTTGAGAGACTGGTTCTTCCTTTCCGCTACTCCGTTCTGCTGGGGAGTGTAGGGAATTGAATGTTGGACCTGAATACCACTTTGGGATCATATGTACAGCAACTCATTACTGACATACTCCCCTCCATTATCAGATCTCAAGATCTTGATCTTAAGTCCAGAGGCATTTTCGATCAAGGCCTTCAATTCAGAAAATTTTTAACATACTTCTGATTTCTTTTTGAGAAAGAAAATCCATGTATACCTTGAAAAATCATCAATAAAAGTAAGGAGGTACCTTGATCCATTCATGGATGTGATAGGCATCGGACCGCTGATATCAGAATGTATCAGCCCCAATATGCTTGTAGCTCGGTTTGCCTTCCCTCGATCGAACTTGTGCTCAGGGTGTTTTCCAATCACACAGCCCTTGCAGACTCTCGTGGTTGCCTTGATGACCGGGAGGCCTTCAACCATGGAGTTTTTCTGTAATTGCTGCAAATATTTGAAATTAAGATGGCCAAACCTCTCATGCCACAGCCTACTAACCTCATTTCCATGAGTTAGCAGAGCGGTGGGCTTTGCATCCGCAACAAAGTGAGAGAACTCATAGGCTTTTGCATGATGGTTTGCAAGGCCTTTAGCAATGAGTTTCCTGGATGCAATTTCTGTTATCTCAACATCATTTGGGCTGAAAGAGACTCTCTTAGGCATTCCTGTATGTGTCATCTGATAGACACTAAGGAGATTTGCTGCTAGAGATGATACATACAAAACATTAAAGAAAAAACCATTTTCTAGATCTACAGTACCTTGTCCTTCGGAAATGATGGTGGAGTCATCTCCCATGTGGATGGGGATGGATTTGCCGGTCTCCAAGGATGAAAAGGAGTCTTTTTCAGCCATCATGTGATTCGAAGCTCCACTGTCAATCAACAGTGCTTTAGACTTCGAAGTGCTTGCCATGAGGGCATGACCTTTCTCATGCTGTGGTTCCCGATCTTGGTGATCTCTCCTCCGAAAGCTCTCCGAAAGATTGATGTGATTCCTCTCAAGGAGAGAGGTTGCTTCATCAAGCTTTTTCTTCATGCAGGCATGTTCAGGGTGAAAACCCTTCCCGCAGTAAGAACACCTGACTTTTTCTTTCCCATTGTGCCATTTTTCTTTGTTCTTCCTTGAACCGGAAGATTCATCATGCTGCTGGTTTTCAACTCTAGGCTTGGGAGCATCAAATTTAGTTTTCTAATTTTTCTGCTGCTTTCCTTTACCCTTCAGATCTTTGGGCCCCGAGACATGGAGGGCTTGATCACGGGAAGATCGGATGATCCCCATCTGGACAAGCTTGTCATGTTCATTAGTTAGGGACACAATGAAGGCATTGAGTGTAGGCATCTTCCATCCGGGGGTTGTGAGCTTCCCCGCACGGAATGTAGAAACAAAAACCGAATAATCAGCCCCGAGTTTGGAGAGGATGGCAAGGATGAGCTGATCATCCTCCTTCTCCACTTTGCATTGCTTCAAGAGTAAAACAATATGCTTGAACTTTGTAAAGAAATCATTTAGAGTCTCGAAATTGGAAGGTTGGAGAGACATGAGTTCATTTTCGAGTTGGTAAACTCTCAAGTCATCATGCTTTCCGTATAGAGATTCCAATTTGTCCCATATTTCTTTCGGTGTCTTCAGATCCGTAAGATGGAAGAGAAGGTCTTTGGAAATAGAGAGGCACAAGAAACCGAAGGCTTCATCCTTCTTGTTCAAGAATCTTGATTTTTCTATGGCGGATCCAGGCTCAACTTCAGTGTCCATGGCGACTCTATGGAGTCCTTTGGAGCGCAACTGAATCTCCATTTTATTTTTCCATGTGTGGAAATTGTATGGAGTCAAGAGATCTACTAAGGAGGCCATCTGGATATGCTGTAGCGAATGCTTCACCAATAGAAACTTGAAAATCAAAACAGAAAGGGCAAAATAAGGTTAGACAGCCTGCACATTCTAGGCTTTCATCACACCCAGCATAGTCAATCAAGCAAGCTTGATCAACAAGTTCTTTAGTTGGGATATTGAGTGGTAAGCCTTGGCTTCTGGTGCAGTGCTGGAATTTTGAGCTATTGCTCACTTTTCATTGAGAAATCTGTCAAAAAGCTTGTTTTTGAGAGATAGTTCCTTGTCCCGCCGTAAGCTCTGATACCATATTAATCTTGCACATTGATCTAGGAACAAAGAATCAATCTCATTAAAGAATAATCAACAAATACTCATGAAATGGTGTTAATCGGAACCGGAATTGGTTTCCTCTCTGTATATTTAATAAACAATGAATGGTTACAATAACAATGTCAAGCAATAGCTTGAATCAATGAGAAATTTGAATACCTAAGGAGGCAATTCGAATTCAATGAGTGAGTCTAGCTTAACTGACTCTCAACCATAGGTTCACACTCAGTTAACCACTTGACCAAAACCCTAATTGACTCACCAAACCCTAACTGAAGTCGGAGTGCAATAAATGACTGAATCTCAACTGAAGGAGATCAAACACATGTCATAACAAGCCAACCATCAAGTGCTAGTGCTCCATGAATGAACCCCGATGAGGTTAACTGAAGCTGAACTGATCATCAGAAGTTGGTGGAGGCGCCCTGTTGACTCCAGATCATCAAATAATAATAAATAATCATTAAATAATATATTTAATGAGAGGAGGTGCCTTAACTGACTGGTTGAACTGATTGTAACCACCAGTTAGCAATTAGGTGCATTAATATCACTCAGATCATCCCCAGAGTGCTCCAGTTAGCCTCCTTGACTGTAGAAGAAGGCTAAGTTAGCCTCCTTGATTGTAGGTAGGCGTGGGTGTAACTGGATGATGGCAATTAATGCTCCACTGATGTCAATTAATGTCAATTATACTTAGGATAGTGGTTTAACAAGGCCAATTTGACCAAAAAGAGTGTGTATGATGGTAAATGTCTCCAACAATTTCCGTGCTTACTTGTGATTATCTCATCATGTTATTTGTTGTTTACAATTGTTAAATCGAAACTCCTAAAAAACTTACTCTTTAAGACCATCGTCATAATAAATAATTTTGCCTTAGTAACTTAATAGGGTCTACCCCCCTTGGCTTCGTTAGGAGTTGAGCCTAAACGGAGGAGTCAAGAACAAGGTGACAGCCTTGACTCGAGACTTGCCCCCAAGGACACATCGAGTGGCTTGAAGATTTCTGCCACGTAACCCAGGTGTGTGAAAGGCGGCAACAAGTCACATTAGTTTTCTGGCAAATTTGGTCAAACTTGGATGTCGACTTGACACTCTGTCTGACTCAGACTCAGTAGTATTTGACTCGGTTTGATTTAGCCAAGTCAACACAAAATTCATGACTTGGCCAAGTCTACATCAGCTAATGCATCAACTCACCAATGGGGGGCGATTTTTTTATTATTTTATGTATAACCCACTTTTTGGATTAAGGAGGCCATTTAGAGCCTCAATGTATGTTTATGTATTATGACTCATGAGTCATAACATCAAATTTATGTATCTCGTGACTTTTTCTATTTGCATCTTTATATGCAATATAAATAAGGTCACTCAGGCTATAACCAATTCAACTACCTGCAATATTGAATATTTTATTTATTTTTAATTTTTTAAGTCAGGTCTGAGCCAAGTCAAAGTTTCATAACTTCGAGTGTGAAAGATTCATTGCCATATTTAATTTTGTTATATGGGGTTTAAGAATTAGTGGCAAAGCCATAATATAGGTGACCTCCCACAGATCCAAACATTGTTTTCTGTTTTTAAAATTCAAGATTTTTTCCTCCAACTAGTAAACTAGATTCTATTAATGATACAAACTGTTATAGTAGTTAGGACCTTAAAGTTATTTGGTGGTTCTTCAGAGCAGCGTTTTAAGAATCGGTAAGGCCGAGTTGGCCATATTGACTCGGCCATTAAACCAGTTCAGGGGACTGGTTTGGTACCCAACTGGCCAAGTTAATGTTTGACTCGGACAGGTCAGTACCAAACCGTCAACTCGGTCGAGTCTGTACTAACTCAGATGAGTCAATGTGGAACCGAACAGACAACACACATGATACTTAAATTCCTTTTTATAAATTTACATAAAAACCTAAACCCTAAGACTCTAAACCTGCTTCATTGCCGAGTCAACAAGCTTTGTAGGATTCCAGTAGATCGCAGCATTATTTGGGTAAAAACAACTTGCTTGACAGTGACACAAGCTAACTTGGAACTCATATGATGAAAATTGAGGTTTGAGAGGGGTTAATCTGGACCTCATTTTAGCATTATTAATTTTCAGGATGTTTGGGAGGGGTTCCAAGTTCCAACCTCATTGGACCTCATATACTGAAAATTGAATTTCACATTACATCCAAAATTCAGCAGAGTTAGCAATTTTCAGAATTTTAGTTAATTAAACTGCACTGAACCAAAGACAAGTCCACTAAAACATCAAAAGATGACACTAGAGTTAGCAATTTTCAGAATTCCAGTTAACTAAAATGCACTGAACCAAAGACAAGTCCACTAATACATCAAAAGATGCCAAACATCACCCTACTCCTCAACTACATGCCTCCTGTAAAATATTGACCTATTAAAAAATAAAAATGCTAGAGGATGGTCCTGTAGCTCATGCCAATGTTCCCATTTCCAACAGTGGTGATACGTTTCATGATTGATCATGTTGATCAGTGATATGTAGTAGGTTAGTTCCCATTTCCAACAGTGGTGATAAGTTTCATGATTGATCATGTTGATCAGTGATATGTAGTAGGTTAGTACATTGTAGCATACGTTTCATGATTGATCATGTTGATCAGTGATATGTAGTAGGTTAGTTCCCATTTCCAACAGTGGTGATAAGTTTCATGATTGATCATGTTGATCAGTGATATGTAGTAGGTTAGTACATTGTAGCACATTGTGTTATAGATTTTAAAGGCCATTTAAAGCTTTGTTGATTATGTATTTTGTTTCACATATGTATTGCACTTGGTGCCATTCTATTTTTTGATATATTCACCCTTACACGGTATACACATGAGTAGACTTTGCATATTGTCTTTAATGGTTTGGAATATTAACATATTCTTTTTTCATTAAATTTTAATATTTTATGTATTTTATTTTGATTAAACTGAGTCATTAAATTCAAATAATATGAAGTCATTAAACTGAGTTCGAATCTGAGTTGACCCTTTTACTGATTCTGAATCCAATTCTGAGTTTTAAAATATTGCTTCAGATTAACAGAACCGTCACATCAGCTTTTTGTATTTAACCACCAAATGGATGAGAAAGTAATGATAGAACATCTACCTAAGAGACGAGGACCACTTCAATTAAAAAAACACCAACGACTACCACAAATTGCCTCGATCAGAGTCGTTCTCACCTTTATAACATTCGAGTGTCTGATGTTAATTGAAAATTCATAATAAGGTTGTGACAAATACATAACTGTTGGATCCCAAAAGAGGCAAAAGTAAATGTGAGAGATATCTCCCTATGCATGATGGCTATTGGAGAGAGAATGTACCTGGTTAGATAAATTTTATGAATCATCAATTTATCATGAATATATTACTTGCAAAAGGTGTTGATGTTACGAGCCTATCAATTGTTTGAGAAACTTGTTGAATCCGACAGGAAGCGTCTGTCAAACAAATATCCTCTCTTCCATACACATAAATACTGGCCTTTCTTTTTACCGTTGAAGCTTGTAGCTGGCATGCACGTTGATAGTTAAAATGATCTCAATTAATGGCATGCACGTTGATAGTTAAAATGGTCTCAATTAATGGCTTCTTCAAGATGGAAAATTGAATTAATTTGGCCTTAAGTATCAAGTTTGTTTCAATCTCTGAAATTGTGAGTCAATAAATATGCAGGAGTCAACATTGTCTAGTCAGAAAATTTAGCTAAGAGCTAATGACTTCAGTTGAATGATTGACCAGATGTTCTCTCTCAAAAAAAAATGTTGACCATTAATTAGGCCTTAAATCAAGATGCATACCCACTAGGCTTTTGAATGAGTCAACCTAACTTTGGCCTTAAGTGATCAGATCTAACATTATAAAGGGAAGTGTAATGCATCATATAAAATCATAGCTTTAATGGAAATATCTTCCAATATGGGGTATTACTATTACTACTACTTGTGCCTATCCATGCAATTGCAGTTCGTTTCTGATTGAAATTTTTATGGTTTATGGTCATTTATGTTAAATGTTTGAATCTATTTAGATTAATTATCTGCAATTTATGTCATTATTGTTACTGATCCCAGTTAATCTCTGGTTGGGCTCTTCGAGCCCCACATTTTCGGTGGCATTCAATCGAGAGATTTGGAATTTGGTAACATGCCCGGTTAAGTCTTCGAAAACTGTCAATCTTGGAGCTTAATTCTTACAATTTGGCCTAGAAGTCCCGAGAGATCAGAACGGTTAGGGTTTGAACTATCCTAGCGGAGAATCTTGAACTCATGTGCTAATGATTGAGGGTATGAGGCTTAATTTATAGATTGCATATAAGGAGTATTGCGAGCAGTCGGATCGGAAGAACTCATAGAGACCTGTAAGGAAAGGATTAATCAAAGATTGAAGAATGGGATCGGAATAGAAAATCAAAGAATTTAGAGGCTGAACATAAATAGAGTTCATCAAGGTTCAATTACTCATTTTGGCAAACAAGTGGGAGCTTTCTTGTTAGTTTTGGATCTTGGATCTTGTTTTCTGCTTGATTTGGATGAAATAAGTTCCGGGTCGGGCTATTGAGTGTATACACATGCTTGCCCTCCTCTTTCCCTGACATTAATGGAGGCGGCATTCATTGCTTGGTGTTTTTGGTAGCTTGGGAAGTTGTGTCCTTTTGAAGTTGAGGCTTGCTAGGGCTCGCTCTTTTCTATTGGAGCGTTGGGCAATTTGCCACTATTCCTGTTTCTATTCACATCTGTCCAACCTTTAATATGAACAGCTAGTTGATGAACGCGGGAACGGGGGGGATCAGGTTTTGGTTCTTGGTTTTTACCAGAGAAGAGTTCAAAAATATTTGTGGGGGTAAAGTGACAAGATTAGATGCCCCTGCATAAAGAAACACTGGAGAAGAATATAAAATAAACAAAAAACTTGCAAGAAATATTTTGTCGGTGTAGCTTGCAAATCTGAAAACCCAAAAGCTAATGGTTTCGTTGGTGTCGTCGAACAGCTAACACAGCCTCTGGATATATATCTTCATGTCAAATTAGTGCTTCTGCAGGTGGGCATACTGTGCTTTGAGCTCTGTGTTTTCTGCTTTTAGAGTACCAACATTCTTCTGCAAAACTTTTCACGGATTCTTATGTTGTTGGACCTCTAATATTAGGCAATCTAGCACGATCTAGGCTATGCTCAATACCTAATTCTTGGTCTAAAATCTGACTGTAAGTGATTTAAAACATTTGCATTTGTTGCATCAAGTCTCACACGAAGCATAGCTTTTGGCTTCGGAGGTCTGGATGTTATTGAAATATCTCTTCATTGTTTCCTACATCAAAGGCAATATTCATTTTCCAGTTCTTTCTCTTCGCTGGGGACTTTCAACTCTTCGCTCACTTTCTGGTTTGTCCTTTGTTTCTTGAAAACCTTTGGGCCTGATGTTCTTGCTGATGCGCTATTCAGATTAACATGGGTGGATCTTTCACTCATCTCAAACTCTTCATTTCGCTCAAAAACTGCAACTTCCCGCTCCACTTCGGCCTTCCCGTAATCATCCAAACAATCATCTTCATTAGTTTGATGATCGCCCCATCTGAATTTTATGGTTCAAATTGTTTGGATATCATTTCATTAGTGTGATGATAGCCCCATCTGAACTTCATGGTTTCAAATTGTTTGGATATCTTTATGGTGGATTGTAGTATCCAATGGCTTGCGCCACTAAATTAGGAATTTTGCTAGTGGGCTAGTTTCCACTTATTTCCTTTAAATACAATGACGATATGATAGAGAACCACGGCGCTCCGATAATCCTTTGCGGCAAGAATTGATGCACATTTTTATCTCAACTAAGAGGTTTGATAATATTTTCAGTTTCAAAGAAATAATTGTTTATAGGCCTGCATCTCTACAGCTTTCATTGTTTTGAAGGCATTTAGGAGACACGACGTGTCGGCAACGTGACATTGATCCTAACATCATATGTGGAATGCTCCCTTCAATCGTCGACGCAGCGACTCAAGTACTGGATTTCGGCAAGCATTTCAAATTCGGCGTCGTAAACAGTGACAACCGTCTCAACTGAGGTAGCATTCCAAAGGATTCCGGCAGGCATTTCAATTTGGGGCACTCCAACAGTGACAAATCATTCAAACTCCTGAGGTAACTGAACGAAGGTGGCAACCCTTCCAGCAAATCGCCACCTACTTTCTGACATTCCAAACTGCATAGTTCTCCAAAACTGGTTGGCAATTCTTTTAAGCTCGTTCCGCGCAAATCTAAATGTTTCAAGGACCGTTGATTTGTGATTTGGGGAGTCAATTCTTTCACATTGCTGCAGCTATCAAGATCCAAGTATACCAGCGTGGTGATATCTTCCAGTGTTCTATTGGAAATGGTCAAATTGGGACAATCCCTCAAACATAGATGTTTGAGTCTTTCCCAAAAGAATCTGGAAGCATTTCCAACATTTCGGAGTGAGACAAATCGATGTGTTGGAGGTTTGTTAGCTTCCCGAAGTTATTAGGGAGCGATATCATTGTTGAACACTTTAAAAGTATTTCAAAGAGGCCAGATCACAAAACTCTTCTGGCAATGTCTTGATTGCGACTGGTTCGGCTAGTGGGTTAAATATTTCAATTTTTTCAAGTTGCTTCAGCTTCCCTATAGACTTTAGAATGTCTGACAGGGGAGCCCATATTTTTTACTCTCAGCAACTGAAGAGGCGCCACCAAAACACAAATGCAAAAGTTCAGGTTTCAGCTCTAAAAAAATATATAAATGAGATGAAATGAAAGAAAATTAAACACTCATTTGTCTACCTGAGATTCACGCTGCCACAATTTTTTTCTATTGCTCCACCCACTTCTAACATTCTTAATTTCTCCATGGGAATCCACGAGGGCAAGGAAGAGTAAGGGCACTTATACCAGCAGAGCCATATGAGATGTGTTGACCCCGCTCTTTTCAGTATTCTTTCTAAATAATCATCTTCAGCTGCAACAAGATGCAAGTTCTTCATACAACAAAAGTGGAAATTACTGAACAGATGCTTCAGGCAGTTCCCGAACACTTCGTCACTCCATATTTTGTACCGTGACATTTTTGAACCTATCCCCATTCCTAGAGAATGTCGGATATTTATAGTACTCACCATCTTAATTCCGTGAACTTGGGTTATTACCTGTTCATTGATGAAAAGTATACAGATCTATCACTAATGGAGTAAACAAATTTAAAAAGATTCATAAGGAAAACAAATGTTGCAATGATTGAATAACTTGCACATGAGGATCGCTCCAACAAATCATCAGTGTTGTTTGTTTGTTGCTGCCAATCACGAAGGGGCATTGATTCTTCCTCTGTAATATTCTTCCCAAGTCTCTAATGTGACCATGCATTTTTATCTTATTTTCAATATCCACCTGCAACAGACATTTGTTCTCAAGATTTCGAAGTCCCAGCAGACCCCCATATACTGACTGCCATATCCCGGTCTTCTCCAGTGAAATATCCAAGAATATTGGCTTATCCTCTTTACTTAGTGAGTCCTAACTGATTCGAAGTTTCTGGTGTATCTCATCAGATAGTGTTTGCTTAAGCCGATCCAATTGCTCTTCCCAGTAACATGTGTCATTCTCTCCACAAATAAGCGCCCCAAAAACTTTCAATGATAATGGCAACCCATCACACGCGCTTATAAACCAATCCACCAAATCTACAAATTCTGGTTGTGGATGTGGCTGACAAAACGCATAGGAGTAGAAGAGCTCTTGGGAGTATTGTCTATTGAGCCCCTCTAGCTTATACATTGATAGTTCTAGGATTCCTGCATTTCTGAGTACATGCTTGTCACGGGAGGTAACCAAAATCAAGCTACTGGGGTTAAGGATCTCCTTAATAGGAAAAAACGCTTCCAGTTGACTGGCATGATCTACATTGTCTACAATTATAAGGGCTTTACAATATGAGAGATACCGCTTAAGCATCCCTATCCCTTCATCAAGACTCTCAATTTTGACCTCTGTATGTTTCAAGTCCCTAATAAGTTGACTCAGAGATCTTCTACCTGCGTTCTCTCTAACGTCAGATAGAAAAGAGGATTCATCATAACATGAACTCTTACGGTTGTAGAATTCTCTAGCCATTGTCCTTTTTCCAAGTCCGTCGACACCCACGATCCCCATAACATTTGCCTCCACGCGCTCCTCGTCAGGTTGAGGCAATAGAACTGCGCTCCTCGTCAGGTTGAGACAATAGAACTGTCTTTATAGATCCTGCAATTTGTCCTCGAGACCAGTTGGATATTGTGCCACATACAATGGTGTTTTGGGAATATTTTTCAACACACTTCCCACGACCTTTTTCAACAGCTCATCCTCATCCCTGAAAGAAATACAATATTCACAAATGAAGGGTGAAACCTATCGAGTAAAAAAAATGTATAAAGGTGTTTTTGTAAATATTCTATCAAATCAAACAGTGGTGAAACCAGTGATCAAATTTGAAGGGTGGGTCTTAATTTCAATTGGAAGGGTATTTATTTTCTGAGCCCTTCATTGGCAATATAAATAATTGTACTTCAACTGGCAACTATAAATTAATTGAACCCTTTCACCAAAAAAATGCGAAGTTCAAATTTTTACAATTATTAAATTATTGAGCATCCTTTAATATCTACATGAAAAAATGATTTATTTTCAATAAAATTTATTTTGAAAACATTAAGTTGTCATATGTGTATCATTAATTTACAGTTCAGTGACATAAAAACTATTCTATTGTATTTTTTCCAGATGGAGCACACTTCATTATACAAAAAAACTACTTAGACTATGCCATAACCATATTGGGGAATCCACGTGCAATCCAAGCTTGAGAGATGTAAGAATGATAAGGATTAGGAACCTAAGAAAAAATGATACACAACTCAAAAAACATAAAAAAAATTCCTACATACCAACCAAGTTAGCAAAGTTGGCATAACCAGGGTCGGGGCATCAAATTTTTTTGTTGAACACTTGTCGTGAAAGCATACATGTATGGAATGAAGGGGCAATGGAATCGAGCCTAAGTCAATTGAATCCTTGCAACTTACTACATGTCTGAGTCTCAACAATCCGTTTTTTAGATTGAACCAAAATACCCAAAGAAGTTTATTAATGGCTAGATTTGAGAAAGTTCTAGGTGTGAGTAATAAATTGTTTATGTTATGATTATTATGTCACAAATTGCTCTATAACATAACTTTTCTCTTTTGACAACATTTACAACTTCATCTCAGCGTTTCACTTTCCCCGTTTTGGGGGTATGCTAGTCTTAAAAAAAAAGTTACTACATAAACTTTGTAAAGATTCATGAAATTTAGATCAAACAAGTTAGATCTTATCCTCATTTATTAGATTTTCTTTGCTCAAAATAGTAGAATGAGGTGGAGAGGATTGTCCATCAAAGAATCCAGCATCAACATATTAAACATTAATCTTGGAAGACAGAAGATGCAATGTCAAGACTTTAGATTTATGGGAGACAACTACAAAAGTAGTGGTAGCCATTCTTATCTCTAGAATATATTAGATAATCTAACCATTCCATCATAGTAACCTCTTAACTTATATTATAATGTTCACACAACATATAGTAAATAAGAATTATTACAGTGATTTAATTGACATGAGAATTAATAAATCCAATGGAATGAAATATAACATTCACACAACATATATTAAATGTAAAATTATTACAATGATTTAATAGACATAAGAATTAATAAATCCAATGCAATGAAATAGACATCATTAACATAATATGCAATTTTTAAGAGGAAGTAAAGATTCATCCACATTCACCATTAAAAGCAACATCATTACACATCATAATATTATTCTAAGTGTCACAACTTATTTCAAAATTTCATTAACCACAAAATCCAATCCTTTACAAGTTTGAAGCCTTTACATTTTATACTTAGCAACCACTTTAATAGTAGTAGCTTGGTTCCCACTTTGATTGTGTGAGCCTTTTCCTTATGTGGTGTTGTTGGCTTGGAGGCTTGCGTTTTTGTCCATTTTTTGTTGAAAAAGTGTTCAATTGTTGCAGCTCTCAACATTTCTTGGTGGAATCCAACATAAAGAAGTGGAATTTTTTCTACACTTAGCTTTCAACTTGGAAGATCATATCCATCTCCTCATCAAACTGATCATTTCCACGTGGTTTCCCTATCATACCTAAGCACAATTATGTTATTTGATCTTAAGACAATCTATGATGGTGGAATGGACTATAGTGCTATGTTTTATCTCAACTCTTAGTTGAGACATTATCTACTTAAGCTACGACATCAATGGCTCTATGTTATCCATTAATGCTCCCATTTGTGTCTTTCCTAGTTACCCATTTGTGTCTAGCTCAAGCCTAAGTATCCTTGGTACAACTTGAGTGGGCCTAATGGTTATGAACATGTGTTTCCTCTTGGGAGGTCACAAGTTCAAATTTGGAGGGGAGTAGGGTATGTACACCTCCGTAGACTTTAGCAGTCTAATTATTAAGCAGAGGGGGTCTCGTGTCTATAAACTGTTGATGTATTTGTAACTTCGGAATGTATTCATCCGTATATCTTATGTATTGTACCCCGATGTTTATTCTAGGATGTGTCTATAAAGTAATTGAGTCATGCCATGCCCCGATGTTTTGATCAAAAAGTTTCTATAATATGAACAAGTCATGTCAAGTCATTGTGGGTAACCCTACTATTGGTCAAGGGTTAAAGTCCCCACAGTTGTGGGGCCCTAGGGTTATTAGACTATCCTAGAGAAGTTGACCCTAGGTGAGTTATTGTAAGTCGGGGCAATAGTCCCCACCATCTAAGTCAAGGTTAACCCTCCTTGTTGAGCATAGGGCAAAGTCTCCACAAGTTGTGGGGCACTAGGGTTATTAGACACTCCTAGAGATGTCGGCTCTAGTAAGTAATTATTAAGTGAGGCCGACATGTTAGAGTGGGATTCAAGTGAACGAAAGAATATAAATAGAGAGTGAGTCTCTCCATTTATCACACACACACTCACTCATTGGGGCGCATGAGTGAGAGAGGAGAAGCTCTCTCAGTGAGAGAGAGAGAGACAGAAGCTATGGAGATCATCTTTATGTTTTCGGGTTTTACTGCTGCCATTGGTGCTCATTCTATCTTTGAGGAAGTTTCGGGGTTTTCTCCTTTATGGTTTTCCTGAGGAAAATTCTTTGTGTCTCTTGTCTCTTTTGTTTTATTGTTGTGCATGTTATTCTCTCAGTTAAAGATCCTAAGATCATAATGCTAGCTTAGAATGATAAAAATCTAACATGGTATCAGAGCTAACCTGAGAAGAAGACATTGTGCAGCTGCAGAAGCTATGGCTTCTTACTTTTTGGGACTCTCTCCACAATCCATCAGCAAAAGTATGCTAGGCTGACTATCCATTGAAGGGCGCATATTTCTGTGGAAGCGGAATTTGATTCCGAGCATTTTCAGTTTTCGGTGCAGGAAATTAGGGCTTTCTACAAGAAGAGGAATTTTTGAGAGAGCCCAGCATAGGATTTCTCTCCTCATAAAAATTGAATCTTAGAGACCTGGATCAAGATTTTTGGTTGGGTGAAACTCTGGGAAAGTCAAACCCTAGTTTGACCCCGAGCTAGAAAAACCCTAAGTACTAAAACTGCTACGTTTTGGTACATTCGCTATATCCCGAGATTGGCGAAGGATCAGGAGCTAAAAATTGTAGAGGCCGAAGATAAAATCTTGATTTACACTGTGTCCAAAATTCAACTTCATATTCTCTATATTCTGGGAGATATGATCCCTCCAAGTTAGGATTCCAACCTCTTCCAAAATTCATCCCTAAACAAGACACCTAGGGAGAATTGCTATATCTTGGGCTACAGAGGTCCAAATGAAATTCCTGAAGATGTTCCAGAAAGGGCACGGACTGTAATTTCTGTCTTTCGAGTTTCAGACTTAGAAGATGAACCGGTGACACGTGGCAGTCCATACAACTTCGTTGTTCTGAACAGTCCTGTAACAGATCATCTTGGAAAAATGATCATAAGTCCCAATTGGTGAAACCAATTTTGATGAAACTTGTGATGTTGGAACATGGACATGCGAGGATACCTCAGTGCGAAGTTTCAGACACAGAGGAGCAATAATTTCAGAGATACCACAGAAACAGTAACAGGCATTTCTGCAAAAGAAATTGGAAAACTAGGGCTTCCTGTTCCGGGAGCTTCCCTCCACTGTTTTCAGAAGAGGAGTACATTAGATAGCTCCATTTGAAGAGATCTATATTTATATCCAATTAGATCTAAAATATTCCAAGTTTTGAAAATTAGGGTTTCTTTGACAAACCCTAGATCAACTAGCTTCGGAACCAGGATGGACACCTCAAATCGGTAAGATCTAATCTTTTGCCATTTTCATTTGAGGTTCTCATTTCAAAGTGATCTATGACATCAGCTTGATGATAAGCTTGGTGAAGTTGAAAACTTCCAAGCATGGAAGCATATGATCTCCCTGAAGAAAATGAATTGGACACCTACATAAGTAGAGAGGTTCCAGTTCCAGAGTGAGATGAGACTAGAAGCCTTACACAAGAAGAACTTGGTCAATGCCAAGAAGATCATTGTTGATTCAATCACGGATCAACTTGTACCACAAGTGTTTTTCCTAAATACACCGAAGATGTTTGATTCCTTAACCAATGTATTTGAAGGGAAGAACATAAATCAGAATATGACCATAAGAAACCAGTTGAAGAATGTGAAGATCCAGAATGCAGAGACCATACAGTCATACTTTACAAGGGTCTCTCAAATCAAAGAACAACTTGAAAACAATAGAAGAAGAAGTGGAGAATGCAGAAGTGGTGATAGCCACCTTGAATGGCCTCCCAGGATCATGGGATTCATTCATGCGAGGAATGTGTGCCAGAAGGAAGTGATTACTTTCAGTAGACTCTGGGAAAAGCACACACAAGAAGAAGAAGCTCGACTCATAAGAAGAGAAGAGAAGATGGGAGCAACTGAAGATCAAGCTCTCACCATCCAAAGAAGATCCCTCAATC
>LPNX010508583.1:28204-138155 GCA_001517045.1 Pseudotsuga menziesii
AAGAACCTCTTATTCACCTTAGCATCTGGATAAGAAACGATGCTATTATGAATGAAGAAGGTGATGAAGTTGAAGGCTCAAGAAGGAGTCTACCCACGAAACAAATAAAGATAAGTATTCAATTGTCATTTCATGATATTGTTTTGTTATGCATTTGTTTATATTCAGTTGATGTATTATGCATGATAGGATGTTTGCATTAATGACTGTATACTACTAATATGCATGTGATGGGTAAGTAGCTCATGGTACTATACAACTCTCCATTGCTACTTATCTAGAATGAAACCTCTTTGCTGACATATTGGATTAGTGCACAATCTCAATGTTGTCCTGGTAGAGATGGAAGGCATCTAAAAAGTTTCAGTGAGATATGGATGAATGTTGTATTGGCTAAAGTAGTTGCATGATCATATATTTATGCATAAGAACTTGCCAGTATGAATATTCATTATGAAATGTTTCTAACCATACAAATGCATTTGACTTGTAGGAAAGATCACGTACATAATCGTCTACAAGCAAAGAAGGATAAGACGTGTTCCAAAGAACAAGTGATGACAGTTCAAGATGACGAATGCAGCGACATCATTAATAAAGAACCTTCCAGCTATGAAGAAGTAACCAAGAAGAAAGGGAAGACCAGTTCAAGAAGAATGATGTCTAGGATGCAGTATTGAGACCTGAAGAGAAGTTCATAGTTCCATCATGCAGTAGATGGAAACACCATAACACATACATAATGAGCTTGATGAATATCTAAACCTATGCTACAAGGTTGATAAAGGATGACAAACTCACAGATGGGTATGAGAAGAAATTTTGAAAAAGTTCAAGATAGAGGATCTTGGTATCCAGTGATCCTAGATGGATACATAGAATATTAGTAGCAGAGGAAGCTACTTGTCACTCCGGTACAGAATGTTTCAATGCATAGGTACGAAAGATAGAGGGAGTGTGATGCTCAACTTCAGAGGGAGTGACTACAGAATATCTTGAGGTTCGACATGGTACAACAGGATGGATAGATTACTGACGACTCTAAGCTTTACTAAGAGTAAAGTGGATTCCAACCTTTGCTTCAAGGTTGAAGGCGGAAGACCAATGATGCTCCTGTTATGTGTCGATGCACTATTTTCTAGGCATGGAGGTGTGGACAAGGAAGTATGCAGTAGAGATCCTGAAGAGGTTCAGGATGATGTACTGCAAGGCCATGACTACACCTATGGCATCGAACATGAAGCTATTGAGTGATGCTTCATCAGAAGCGGTTGATGCTACGATGTATCGTCAGATGATTGATTCCTTGATGTACCTGACGAATACGAGACTAGATATTTGCTTTGCTGTGAACACATTGAGACATGTTCACATGATGGTTGCAAAGCATGCAGTGAGGTACCTGAAGGGTACAGTTGAGTATGGGATCAGGTGTGATTTCTTGGTTTGGAAGGATGGAGTCCTGCATGGCGCTGAGTACAACTGAGGCAAAAGATGTTACCACTTGTTATTTGGGAGGTAGTATGTTTCTTTTGAAAACTACTATTTGATTTGGTTGATCTGACTTGCATTTTTTGTATGATGCAGAGAGGAGCAGTGATCCAGATCGAGATCTCTTGAAAGAAGGATTTCTAGCATAGCTGATGAGACAGGTTGCCCTCATATGTAATCGATCCTAGTAAAGCTCGCAGGTCATCCTTGGACATAATTAGCCTTGATGTGATTCTATGCTAGAAATGGCCAAAGTGAAGTTTGAGTACTTCAAGGAGAAGCTTGGTGTTCTCGAGATCGAGGTTCCCTTTAAGGGGAAATGATGAGACCTAGAGCCATTCTGACATGGGAGAGGATTAAGTTCCTTCCATGGTCAGATGTAAGGGCTGAGCCATTCTGTCATGGTGAGAGGATTTAGGTTCCTTCCATGTCAGATATGAGTGCTAAGCCATTCTGATATGATTGTAGGATTGGTTCCTACATGATCAGATATAAGGGCTATTGCCATTCTTGGAATGGAGGTGCCTGGTCAGTTACCAGGAAAACTCAGCCTAGGACTGAGAGCCATTATGATGTGATAGAGGGATATGTTCCCACTTGATCAGATGTAAGGGCTGAACCATTCTGTCATGGTTAAAGGATTAGGTTCCTCCCATGTCAGATGTGAGTGTTGGCCATTCTGACGAGTAGATCAGATGCAAGGGCAACTGCCATTCTCTGGGAGAATGGAGGCGCCTAGTCAGTTACCAGGTAGCTCAGTCTAGGACTGGGGGCCATTCTAATAGGACTATAGGATTGGTTCCTACATGATCATATGTGAGTGCACGCCCTTTCGATGCGATGTGTTTACACATGGTCGAATGTAAGTGCAGAGCCTTTCTGACAAGATGAGGTCGGATATAAGTGCTGAGCCATTCTGGCGCGATGTGTTTACACATGGTCAAATGTGAGTGTTGTGCCTTTCTGACAAGATGGGGTTGGATGTAAGTGCAGAGCCATTCCGATGCGATGTGCTTGCACATGATCGGATATAAGTGCTGAGCCATTTTGGCGCGATGTGTTTACACATGGTCAGATGTGAGTGCTGGGCCTTTTTGACAAGATGAGGTCAAATGTGAGTGTTGGGTGTGCCTTTCTGACAAGATGAGTTCAGATGTAAGAGCTGGGCGAGCCATTCTGACTTAAGTGTCAGATATAAGTGCCGATGAAGACCTACATGAAGGGTAGGCCTACAGGACTGATTTTGTAGAACTTCCTGTGATGAGAAGAATGAAGAAGATAGCACCATTTGATTGAGATAGCAGAAGCAGTAATGATGATGATGATTCAGTGATGATCCATCATCAATGATGATCTAGATCAAGTGATGATCTAGACTTGATGATGATCCAGTAGTGACGATCCCGATCAAGTGATGATATAGACTTGATGATGATCCAGCAGTGACGATCCAGATCAAGTGATGATCTAGACTTGATGATGATCCAACAGTGATGATCCAGATCAAGTGATGATCCAGCAGTGACGATCCAGATCAAGTGATGATATAGACTTGATGATGATCCAACAGTGATGATCCAGATCAAGTGATGATCCAGAATTGATGATGATCCAGCAGTGACGATCCAGATCAAGTGATGATCCAGACTTGATGATGATCCAACAATGATGATCCAGATCGAGTGATGATCTAGATCGAGTGATGATGATCTAGATCGAGTGATGATCTAGATCCAGTGATGATGATGCAGATCGAGTGATGATCCAGATCTAGATGAAGATGACGAGAACTTGACGATGATTCAGATGATACAGAGAAGAAGACTTGTGCTAATAAATTGTGTCAAGATAATACCTTCCTAGTTAAGAGGGAGTGTTGATGTATTTGTAACTTCGAAATGTATTCATCCGTATATCTTATGTATTGTACCCCGATGTTTATTCCAAGATGTGCCTATAATGTTATTGAGTCATTTCATGCCCCGATGTTCTGATCGGGAAGTTTCTATAATATAAACAAGTCATGTCAAGTCATTTTGGGTAACCCTACTATTGGTTAAGGTTTAAATTCCCCGCAGTTGTGGGGCCCTAGGGTTATTAGACTATCCTAGAGAAGTCGACCCTAGGTGAGTTATTGTAAGTCGGGGCAATAGTCCCCACCATCTAAGTCAAGGTTAATCCTCCTTGTTGAGCAGAGGGCAAAGTCCCCACAAGTTGTGGGGCACTAGGGTTATTAGACACTCCTAGAGATGTCGACTCTAGTAAGTAATTATTAAGTGAGGTCAACATGCTGGAGTGGGCTTCAAGTGAATGGAAGAATATAAATAGAGAGTGAGTCTCTCTATTTATCACACACACACTCACTCATTGGGGCGCATGAGTGAGAGAGGAGAAGCTCTCTCAGTGAGAGAGAGAGAGACAGAAGCCGTGGAGATCATCTTTATGTTTTCGGGTTTTACTGCTACCATTGGTGCTCATTCTATCTTTGAGGAAGTTGCGTGATTTTCTCCTTTATGGTTTCCCCGAGGAAAATTCTTTGTTTCTCTTGTCTCTTGTGTTTTATTGCTGTGCATGTAATTCTCTCAGTTAAAGATCCTAAGATCATAATGCTAGCTTAGAATGATAACAATCTAACATAAACAAGGTGGTCTCATACACCAATTTGGTGTCTAACTTAGATGTGACCTTAAAATTAGATTATTATCATTGCTACTAGAGTCTCAAATAAGATAGATGGATTTTGTCAAGAAATTGTAATGAGGTCTCATTATGGGTGATGGACTCAACTTAAGGGTCAAATGTCACATGTGGGAGAGCTTGGTGTAGATTTCACCAATATATGTAGAAAGCATTACGTGCTTATGGCGTAGTGGTTCCATGCTCTAATACATCTCTAAGTTGAACCTATGTGATTTATAGCTCCCTCTGTGTGCCTATGACTTGCTTTTCAATTGCAAGGCTTTGATTTCCAATCTCCATACCTGATGAAATGTTGCCTAAAAAAATCCCTTAGGACATCATACCAACGTGTGTCCACTATGAAGCATTGGAGTGGAGACTAGCAAATAAGATTTATGATGGCCAACGACATGATGTTTTGCATTAAGGTCTTCACTTTGTTAAATGAGTTCTCATGTGTCCTTGTCCTTTCCATTTCTCAACAATGGTAACATTGTATTACAAATTCTCTCTTGTGTGTCAATAGTAATGTATTGCATGATATCATGTTTTTCTTGAATTTTATTAAGCATTGAATAAATGTAAGTGGAGTTGTGTGTTAACTTCTCAATGGACGCCTTGGTTGCATAGTAATCCATTGGTAAGGAGTGAATCTTTGTATCCATATGCACCAAGTCATCATGCTACTCACCTAGGAGTGTTAAGTTGGCTATTTCCTCATCTCCCTGATATGCATCCTTGTCATCGTCTTGCTCTTCTTGGAATCTTTCTCCATTCTATTTGTTTTAGGGTCTCTGGGTGGATCTTGGGCCTTCGTTGCCACCCATGTTTCCGATCAATTGTTTTAGCTTTGATCATTGCTCATGTTGCATTGTATCTTGCTTCAAGGGATATTGTGACCATTGATCATTAGTGGCTATTCCTTTGGGGCATTCTTGTGCTCCTTTGTACCCTAATGTTAAAGATTTTGGATATGAAAATACAACCACTAAAGATCACATAGGGGATAACATAAAAATTTTACTTTTATTAATATGAAATGATTCTTTTGATGGGATGAATAAACCATGTTCATTCGCCTCTTCGAGGAGGCTACCTCCTAATGAACTAATACCAACATTAAATAGTCTTCTCCATACACTTGTAAGGAAGACCCCATTATTATTTATTAGAATCACAATACACTCTAACCTCCTAACCACCTAGTGGCTTCTTTAATGAGGTCTCACTACATTTATTTGCTAACATACTGAGATTTATTTAATAAGAATGACATAGTGGACCTAATCCACTTTACATTGAATGGATTTCACTACTATTCTAATAGGCCTTCTAGCACCCTCATTACACTTCCAAGGAGGGTCATAACACTCCACCCCCATTAGGAAAACGTTGTCATCAACGCTTTATGTGAAGTTGTACAACCATAATCCAGGTCCCATGAGCGAAAGTTGACTACCATGTTGAAGTACGAACTGGGGTTCCATGGATTAGTTTGACCTACCATGCTAATATCGTCCATCATGCTCCATCTTAAGCTTGGATCCCATGTATGAGTACTAAGGCCATGGTGGAATGGTTGAAGGGACTTATACCAAAACATGGGGCCATTATGTTGTCATTGATACCCCATCAATGAAATTGAAGTTCCACAAACTACAGAGTGTTGTTCCCCTAAGGTTCATATGGATCAAAAGAGGTATAATCATCCAAAAAAAGCAAAACCTCCAGAGAATAGGGAAATGATAACTAAGAAGAAGTCCTCAATGGTAAACGAGGTTGACTATAGTTCCCTTTTGTCATCAATTGCTCTTCATATGAAATAAAAGATTCATAAAAAATAATATAGAAATAATTGTCATTTCAAAATTACAACTATCCTTATACCAATCATCACAAGCATTCTCTAAATTGTACCATGCACATCTTTCTTGTGAATACTCTTCAATGGTGATAGGATTAGTAGTACAAATCTCCACCAATTTAGAAAAACTCTCCTTTGATTGTACAATCCAGAGAGTGTATAGAGTTCAAACGGGTATATGTAGATTTCAAATTGGCACACCCTTCTTGTAAAAAAATTGTTACCATTATTTTTTTCTTCCATGGTACAGGCCCCTAATTTCCCATGTTGCAACAAAGGGCAGAATTGTTGCAATGGCGTTAGCATAGGGGAGAGTAGCTGGAAATAGGGCAAATAATATATCATATAAAAGCACAAAAAATAGTTTTGCAACAACATTGGTCTTGTTGTAATCTGAAAGTTATGACCTTTGCAAGGTTTTGAATCATCACTGAAACCTTGAAAATTTTGAAGATTTCAAATGCTCATATCTACCTCTCTTGGACTTGGATTTGAGCAAAGATTTTTGAAATTGTGTACTTTTTCGAGAGCATCTGAAACCTTGCAATTAGATTTTGGATATCCTACTAGAAAAGACTTAGAAATCGATCTGAGTGTTGCGACCCTTTTTTTCACTCTTCAAAAATATGCAAAATAGAGGAAAACAAATATCCCAATTATTGTGGATTGAGAAAGTGGTTGATCCATAAATTGTTGCGGATATTCCACTAAAGCAGTTCATCACAACGGATCTGACAACTTAGTTCTTTTTTTTAGTTTATTAAAATATTTGGGATTGAAAGGAAAGTAACTAATGCAAAGAAATACACAACTCACACAAATAAACACAATATATACCATGGGAAACCTACTATAGGGAAAAACACACATAAATAAACACAAGATATACCTTGGAAAAATCTACTATGGGGAAAACCCCAACTGGAAATTAGGGCTATGCCTTGTCATTTTCTTCTCCAATTTGTAGTACAAATACAAAGAAAGTTGTACTCTCTATGGAGTTACTTATGACTATGCAGCTAGAATGACTACTAGATAATCTTATATTTCCTTTGTTTTACTCTATTATCCACTTTCATGTTGTTTCTCAACTATGGAACAATACATAACATCAAAAGAATGGAACCCCTTATTTTCCTAACAACCTAGTATTTAACATGGTCGAATAGTCGTTTAGGGTTAGATTAGTGTTTCTGTACGCCCCAACTCCCAATTAGGGTTAGGTTTTTGGACCATCTAGAATGTTTGTGAAAGTCCACACATTACTAGGTATATATGTGTAGAAATGATAGATGACGTGGATTCCACTTGGAACTATGGTGGTCATTTGGATGGGTCAACTTGCGAGAGGCATAACTTCTTCACACATACTTCATTTGAAGCAATATTTGGACCATTGGAAAGGTCTTAGAGTGTAGAATGGTGCCATGGCCCATGGCAGTAGAGATGGGTTGTTAAACCCCAAAAAATTCGGTTTGGACTCTCAAACAAGCCTCAGAATTTTTAGGACCCCAAATATGTAAAATGAGACATGCCCATAAAGTGGACCCTACAAGCCAATTCATTCAATCTTTTGACCTTGAAAGCTCCAAATATGTGACAAATTATATATTGGTCCTTTTCGGATCACACCTCCCCATTCTGGGATGCTTTTGGTCTCCAAAAGCTTTTACCTAATGAGGTGAGAAAATTTTTCCTCTACCTTCTCCTTAGAGTACCATTTAGCCTTTCCTGGAAGTTGTCCTTTCAACCACACCTACCAGAGTTCATATTGTCCTCGCTTTGTAGTTCTAGACTTCATCTACAACACTGCGTCTTATGTTATCTCTACCCGAGCCTTTTAAGTCTTCTACAAAAGGTAAGACCTGCATAGGTTCCTGATCCAACATAGAAGGTGTTGTCACCTAATAGGCTCACTGCCCAAAGCTAGTTTTGCATGTGGGGCCCACCTTGGGCCAAATTTTACAAATTCACTAAATGACATATTTGATTGTAGGGAATGTAAGAAGCAAGTTTATGGGGCTCATCAATTATCAAGGAGCTATCAAAATTTAGTTTCAACATTCAGAAGTAAGAAACATGTTTTTTTGCATGTGGGGTCCACCTTGGGTGAAACCGAGTCTTTAGGTCGAAAGCGTAATTCAAGATAAATGAATGTTTGAGAAAGGATTTTTGAGGTCATTGACCATCTTGGAGCTGATGAATCACATTCTGAGATGAAAATGCATGAAAACGTAGTGGGGTTTGCTTTAGGCAAAATTAGACATACAAGCAAAATGGCTTATTTGAAGGGAAGGAATGGTTCATGCATGTTTATTGAGGTCATTGAACATCATAGAGGTGACAAAATTCAATTCCGATCTCCAAAAGTATAAGATATAGCATTAAAAATTTATCGCAAAAGTGTCTATTTATCCTTTATGATTTAAAAAAGTATATCAAGCAAGCATTAAAAAGTGTCATGCAACCAATCGTTGGAAATCACTATGTCTACTTTGCATTTCCTATGATGGCATGTCATTTCAACTCTTTATGTAGGAGATACATCCGATATTACTCTCATAAACCAAAGGGGGACACAATTTTTATGGTTTTGGTCAAATTTTTCATGCAAAATTTTGATGAATAGTTCTCTCTCTCTAGTCCACGACGTGAAATTTTAGGAGGTTTTTGATGAGGTTTGGAGCTACATGCCACACAACTTGTTCAACCTCATGCAACCAACAAAAGTCACACAGCTTGTTCAGCCCCATGCAACCCACAAAAGTGACAATTTTTTTATAAACATAGGCCATTTTTAGGTGCTTAGCAACTGTGTTTGTGTTGCTTGGAATCCAACATTAAAATAATATTTTCTAAATTAAGGCCAAAGGATCATCCTTATCAATTTTCAAGAGAGTTGAAGCACATTATAGTCATAGCAATTTGTAGATAAAGTTTTTGTAAAGAAATTTGCATAGCACAGTTAACAATTGATCAAACCATCTACGAAATATGTTGGTACCATAAAGCTAGCCAAAATTTCAGTTCCGGAGGTTCCATTGCTTCACAAATGCGAGGTTCCATTGCTTCAAAATCTCCACAAGCCTCCCCACCATCGGATTAAATACATAAGGGTCATTCATGCAGTTCAGTTTGGGTAGTGAGGGGCCGCCAACAATCACAATTTAGTTGAATGATAATCCGATCGTTTGCGGGGTGGCAGAATCAAGGAGGTGTTGTGGAGTGCCATACCCGCGAATGGTTGTGAATGGTGAATTGGACCTCCACTCCTATAAAATCAACGGTGCATGAATGGTAAGATGAAGGGGTCGTGTAGTAATCAACGGCAGTGGACAAGTTTGAGAATTCCATGGTGGGGGCGACCTGCACCATAAGTCAAACCCACATGCATGATATGAGGAAGAGGGAGTGAATTTTGGAAACAATCATAATAAAAAGTTTAAACTTCATATTATATAACGTAATCACAATATAAAGTTTAAACCTTGCATTATATACCCCTCACCTGAACTAAACTAAGGAGTACAATAGGGACCTCGTTATGGGTCTCTATTTTTATGTCTTCGACAAGGGGATATATATGAATCGCTTAAGGTTATTATTTGGAGTAATTTGTAGTAACTTTAACACAAACATATAATTTTTGTTATAGTTTGTATTAATTTTTTTTGGAGAATTATTTAAATTTTGATTTATCTTGCTTCTTATTGGTTTATATAGGTGACGTAGGCCTGAGATTTTGTGCCCGAAGACCCAGCGGCAAGCTTGCGTAAGCATAAAATGATCATTTTGTGCCACACATCCTACGTTGTGTGGACGAAAATACGGTGGGCAGAATCTTATGTCGCGGACAAGGAGGTATATATGATTCACGCAGGTGGATTAATTGAGAGTTTGGTATAATTTTTTTTGTTTTCTAAAGTTTTTTCCATAATTTGATTTTTGAGTATATTAAAGAATTTTTTTAAACTATTTTTTTGTTTGTCTATTGGTCTAGGGCAGCTGAAGTTTGCTTGGGTATTGCGTCCCAAGACCCGACGGTGGGCTCTCATCATCAAATTTTAATGCACTTGTATGCCTGTAAGTTCAGTTTGCAGGCTATGGGAAATGTGTTTGATTGGACTTAGGTTTGCAGAAACCTTTATTGAAATTAATGTTCTGAGCAACCTCTCTCGACCACAATCTTTTGGATGCCCCTGCATTAACTCTCCTAGTCTTTTCAATGCCACTCATCCATTTCTCTCATCATTTAGATTCCAACCCTCTTAAACCTTCCCTGCATCACGAGCTACACATAGTTGATCTCCTTCTACCTTCAAAAAGAAATCTACGGTGCTTGTTTAAATCAATGGTTCAATAATTTAACAACACCTGCTGAAGTTGTGTACTACTGGTTCGTGGATGTATGAATTTTAGACACTATAGGGATTTCCATAGAATAAATTGAATTGCCTTAAGCAACAGCCTCCTACCGGTAAGTTCTTTTTATTATTATTGTACATGTATTGATAAATAGATATCAAGGCCTCTCATGTATTAATTTAGATTTGGCTCATGTTCTATCTATTCCCTACATATAAGAGCATAAAATGACGCATTCCAATATCTAGAATATCTTCTGATAAAATCTTCTTTTGAATACTAAATTGAAAAACTGTTTTATAAATAACCTCTTTTTAAAATTATGGACCAACTATATTGACTAAAGGCCTCCAAACTATTATGAAGAAACGCTAAGTGCATAAGCCTTTTGTGGTTGCCAATCTTGAACAACCATTCAGAAACTTTATCCTAGCTTTTAGTCTCGTCTCTACAAGATGGAGATCTTGAAGGCCATCCTTTGTTTTTCTGTTTTTCTGCATGGCTTCTTCTCCCACAAGCCGTGCCACGTGAGATTGCCTGTTGAGGTCTGCATAGTTAGTTTTTAGTCTGAGGTGACAAGGGCCACGTATTCAACCACTTAGTTTCCTCATTTTTTAAAGTGCGAATGCAGAGGTTGTATGCAATTCTTTTAATTTCAGCTAGCTGAGATATAGACTTTGCTTTTCCATTGGCCAATTTACTTACTTCTTTTGTCCTTCAAAAATGACTTAATTTCGATTACTGAACCCTCTTATGAATTAAATTCAAGAGTGTCTCCAATATTATTTCACGAGTGTTTTATCTTTAAAGATATTTATGTAGATTTTAAAATGGGGGAATTGTACCAGAAGATTTTGCAGCTACTTTTTTATGAAGCGTTCAAATAAATTCCCCACGACGACCGCGGTCGTCCGATCGGTGCAAATGGTCGGTTCAGTAGCTCCCACCATTCAGAAATATGTCCCATATACATCTTTGTTTAAAATGCATCATATATTATGGTAGAAATCAATATATAACAACAGTGACACATCCAGGCGCCACGAAGCGGTCGATCCGGATTCCCCCTTCCTACATAATCAAGGAGAGCAAGCATATCTCTTTAAACAAGGAACCCTTCATTGTTCTACGACTGCATCAACGAATGTATGCGTTATTTCGATGTTGTTCGATTGAATTCAACCCAATAAGCCCAACTTCGAGAACTCCTTTGATTGAATAGAGTCTAAAATCATTAATATGATAATAAGCATGTTCAAATTCATGGTCCTAAATGAGGTTTTCCGTGTAATGAATAGCATTGAAAGTATGTAACAATATTCAATTTTGTATTCTATATTTTATACATCTTTTTGAATTCTATATTTTATGCCTTCATCAAGGAATGATATATCTCATTTTTAAATATAAATTTATTGAAAAATATAAAAGATAAAAGATCATAAATTTTATTTTATATTGTTTGTTAATTCATATTATAAAAATTTGAGTATTTTTTAATATAAATTTATTAAAAATATAATATTGTTTGTTAATTTATATTATAAAAATTTGAGTATTTTTTAATATAAATTTATTAAAAATATGTAAAAAATGAAGAAAAACCATAATTTACAATGTCCCACACATATTTGGCAAAGGTAGGATTATCTTGAATATTTTTTAATATAAATTTATTAAAAAATATAAAAATAAAGAAAAACTATAATTTATAATGTCCCACACATATTTAGGCAAGATTTTTATTTTTCAATTTCTAATGTTGGAGCATAGTAGAATGTAATTTTTTTAATTTTTAATTTAATAAAGTGGTATTAAAGTGGTATTTAGGTTTTTGCGTTCCAGGGCTTGGTGACGAGAGGGAATCGACATTGTTGGTAGTGTTGGTTGAGTTGGAATGTTTGGTACATGCTATTTAATATTGATTTTGTAGGAAGGGATTATGCATCGAAGGATTTAGTTGTTGAATTTAATGCATTTTTGTCGAGTCAGATTGCATTGCTTGAAACGTGTTGTTCGAAGAAAACCTATTTTATTCGACTTTGTTTTATTGATTTCCTCTGCTGTCATATGGTGTGTGGAGGAGATAATTAAAGCATTCATTATGCAAGTTTGCATTGTGGAAGGAGTTTATGGCCAACATGGAACAGATTAAATGTAATGATATAAGTAATATAAAGAATGTTTTTTCTGCTCTATCGTGGATACTGTGGATACTGCAGTTATTAGGCATTGTGATGGAAAATTGTTTATAGCTAAGGAAACATACTGGGATTTTCGTTGTATTGAAAGCTTTGAATATCTTGTTGAAAGGATTCGTGCATATGCTTGTGTAAAGGTATTTTCTTCTTCAACAATTTTTGTTCAATTTTCTGGCTGGAGTTTGAAGTGGACTAATGCCAGGTCCATCTTTTCTAACCGTATATGTTGATTTAAATTATTTCGTTGATATTTTGAATTTTCTTGTCAAGCTAGTTCTGTGGTTACTTATCTTGATATATTTTGTTAAGCAGGGAAGAATGGGAAACAAAATCCGAGAGTTGGTATGAATCAAGGAGAAAACGCCACATCCTTTTCCCTTTGTTAGTATGAATCGCGTCCTTTTCCCTTTGTTACACAGTATCGTTCTTTCTACCCTTAGTTAGATGTCACTCTTTTAGTTCAATATAATCATGTATTAAAAAAAAATGGCTTTTGAGAAAGAAAAAGTTCCTTACAAGGAACGTGAAGCTAATGTAGGCTGAAAATTATTTTCTGTATTGTTTTACTCTGAAATGGGAATCATTGTGATACTTTAGCATTGTCGTCAACGCTTCAAGGAACTTGAAGAATCTTATAACTCTAGCATAGTTCTTATTAATGTTCATTACGTCTTTGCATGAGAAGACAAGTAGTGATATTTTAGGTTTTAAATTTGAAATTAAACCAGCAATGCTATGGCGTAGATTTCTTAAAGCTTTCTTATTGTTTGAACTATCTATGTGTGAATTAAGTAAAATCTTTCATTCTATTTTGCAAGTTAGTGGCAAAAGATCATTTGTTGTTAATGGTTTCGTCTATTTTGGCAAAGTTCGGTAAGGATTCATTGAAATGTGATAATGTTTCAAAAAATAATAAACAATTTAAAATGCATTGATTGAGAAATGTGATAATTTTTATATAATAATAAACAACTTAAAAAGCATGAATTGAAATGTGATAAAGTTTATATAATAATATACAAGTTAAATTGTATTTATAATGTAAAGTTAAAAGTTAAAATAATTATGAAAATTAAACTAAAAAATAAGAGAAAAGTAACACTATATCTTCAAAAAATGAAATAAGTAACATAAGTAAATAGGTTATGTAAAAGATGATCATATATAAAGTAGAAAACCAATCAAATATTATAAAAAACAAATTAAAGTAACTAATTAACATAGGTATAAAGGAAAAATATAAATTTAATAATTTATTGTTAAGATAAAATATTTTATTATTATTATTTTTATGGTTATTAATAAAATATAATGTTTATAGTAAAATTATTTTTATGTTATTCTTCATGGTTATGAATAATTAAAAAATTAAAAGAATCATTATAATAACATTTTTTTATTGATTGACCACTATTAGTAATAAAGCAAAAAAAACTTTCTTTTAATATATTATTAGATGGATTTGATATGTGTTTATGTGCGGCTTTAAAAAAAAATAATTATAATCTACTTCAATACTTTTCCTTTTATAAATCCATTACTTCAAGTGGCTTCACTTATGTGAGTGGATTTACATCTATCAATCATCCACCATTAGAGTGTTTGTGGAGATTTACAATACAATGATAAATTGTATAGAAGGTTTAATATTAGAAAATTAAATTATTACACGCATAAGCATTAATATCTTAAAATATTAGGAGTGGACGAGATTGTTAGCATTGATTATAGGAATATTTTACTTCTAAAACATTTTGGAAGTTTCAAAAAATGCATTTATATTTTAATATAACCTTGCTTTAGTCAAGTAAAGGGATTATTCCCATTGTGATGTATGATTAATGATGTCACCGGAGTCCATTTATATGGCCTAGCACCATTTCAAATTAACAATGTACTATTCTGCTTTAATGAATCAACATGATTACTTTATGTCTCTCTTTATGTGTGGATTTAAAGATTCTTTTCATTATGCTCAGGCTTAAAGTTTCTTGGTTAGTTTAGCAACATTTTTAGAACTATTTATGGTTGGATTGGATCATACAAATGTATATATATATATATTTTTTAACAGAAACTATAAAAGGTTTTAATAAAACAAGCTGTGCACAGCCATTCAGTACAGATAAGATAGCATAACAAAGTGTTCATGTAGATCAAAATTGCTGCACAAAAAGCTTATCCGAGTGGTTTTCCAAAAAACTATACACAGAGTATGTTCAAAACAACTAGCGCCTCGGGTAGTGTATACCCTTATAAACTGATTACATAGTAAAAGATAGTAAAACATTTAACCATAATTAAAAGAAAACTGATTAAGGATTGCCTCTGAATTTCCTGGGCTGAACTACAGACTCTTCCTCCATTGGATGCTCAGCTGCTGCAGTGGTTTCGTTCACCTTGCTTCCCTGGTTCATGGTAATCAGACACTGGAGATCTTCCTGAATCCTGTCAACTTTGCCCATTATCTCCCTGAGATTGCTCTCATTGTCATCAATCCTTGCATCGTGATTACTGATTTGCAGAGAGGTGTAGCTCACCGTTTCCCCCATGCTCTTAACCTCCTGCGCAATTTCTTTGTTGTCCATTATGCCAATCACTATCATCTCGTAAAGACACCTAAGGTTCTTTTTTACATCCATTATACCTGCATTATCACTAGCCTGAGACATTCTTCCTGTTCTTGGAGAGATATCTATACGAGCAAAATTACAGTGCAAGGTACGAACAGAGCCTTCTAGAACACAAGCCTGGTTCTCGGCTGAGAGTCCACTTAGAATGTAGCTGAGCACTTTGAGCTCCTGCTGCAGGGAGGAACCTTCTTTACTTTGCCTCTCTTTGCAGACCAAGGTGCCCACAACACCTTCCTTCCACCCTGTACAATGGCAACCCAAGACCGTGCTTCTCTCCAAATTGACACAATGTGCTTCAGGTATGAGAATTGAACCAGAGCCGGGGTTTGAATACCACAGCAAGGAACCAGAGAGGGAGCTACAGGAGCAAGTGGAGAAGGATGTGAGGGCAAGCCTTTCCTTCATAAAGGATCGGGTGAGAGGGAGAGCTTCCCACGGGATATCATGCAGCCACCCTTCTCCTACGCCTGCAATTACATTCAGAAGAACTCGCTCCGGAGAGACCTCATGATAAACAGAGCCGAGAGAGGGAGTAATATGAGCTTGCATGCTGTTGCAGGGAGAAGACATACCACGATGGACGAAAGGACTTGGAGCGTGCGAGGAGGAGGGGCATTTAACCCAAGACCAGTGAGCCATTAAGCCTACAATATCCGAGAGAGGGAGTGGGCAGAGGTTAGACCACGCAGCGGGGGAAAGAGGGAAGGCAGGACAACGAAGTAAATGGGAGGAACCATCGAGAAGCAGTGTGGAATGGAGGCCAGCTGTTGGGAGGTGACGCAAGGCGGTGGGAGAAGGGAAGTGTGGAGGGATAAGGGTAAGGGGGAATGGATGGAAGAGGGGTTGAAGAGTGAGGGGAAAGGAGGGATGAGGGGAAGGGGATAAAGATGGGGGAGGGGTGGAGAGATAAGGTGGTTGAGGAGGGGAGCCTTTAGAACTTCTTTTGAAGTGAAGGGAAGTTAGAAAAAACAATGAGATAAGCCTCATAACTTGAAAACGAAAGGGGAACTTCTGAATAAACATTAAGGAATGAATTTGGAGATAGGAGTGTTTTCGTTCTGGCTATAATGGCCTTGTGGAAGAGAGGCCCCCACGTTAGCCAGAGCGTCCGCTGCAGAATTATTGTGACGAAGGATGTGGAATGTCTCATAGGATTTAGACATGAGAGGCTTGGCTTTGTCAAACAGGCGGCGACAATTGAATGATCCAGAGGGGTATCCGTTGATCAGTTTGTAGATGACATGTCGAGAGTCTCCGAATATCATTACCTTACGGAGTTTTTTAGTGTTTAAAAGATGTAGACCCTGTAGAAATGCCAGCCACTCAACCTCATTATTTGTTCTAGTTCCTAGTCCCCAAGCGAAGGTTTGATCTACATGTCCTCTGGGATCCAGGAGGATCCCCCCCGCGCCTGCCACCCCTTCAAATGTTTATATATTTTACCATGAATTATGTTTTGAGATTTGGATTTTTTAATTTATATAATTATAAAATATGTTTAAAATAAATTATTCTTATAAATATTGCTTTCACATTGAATGATTTGATTCTTACATTGTTTGACTTTTATAAGTTAAACATAATGTTTAGTTGTCTTCCATATAATAAACATTGAAATTTAGGGTCAATACTAGAATTAGTATTATTAAGTACAAGAGTTATAAATATTAGGATTGAATAATTTGTAATCTTAACTTACAAAGAAGTTAAAGAAGTTAAAACCTCCCAAAAATTAAGTATCCGAGTTTGCAATGAAATACAAGTGTTATAAATCACTATTCTATGTTTCAAATATTTTTGTAGTTCTATTAACATTATTTTATGGCTTTCAAGCTTTATAAGCATTTTCTTGTAAATATGCATGTTCCTTATGTGGTCCCATGACAACATTTAGACATTTAAAAAGTTTATGAAATGAGGTGTATGATAAGAACACATATTTCATACCTAGAAACAATAGGTATCATACTATAGAAAATAATGTATTTAATGAGAAAGAAGCTAACGATGACAAAATACCATGAAGAATGACATCTCATTTATAGAAAATGAAAATTGCCTTTGAGAATATTATTAGTAAGAAATATATTTTAGTTACAATTTGTTTTTCTTTTCAATATTTATTTTTTGTTTACTGCATAATAAAAACACATTTTCATTTGTGTTTCATATTAATCAACACAATTGAATTCCATAAGGTATTTACCCTATCCAATTCATTTGGATTTCCCTTTTTTATTACTTGCAAGTAAGTGAGGTAATTTATATTTGAAGGAACATCAAATAATGTTAATGGATAATTTTATATGAAAGGAATAAAAAAAATATTGCTAAAATTGAGGAACTCAATGTAATAAAAATTTGTCCATTGGAGAATCAACAAATCTTCTAGGATTTTCAATGATTAATAATATATTTTTTTCAGAAGAAAAAATACCAGTCTTTGTTATTCTATTGAATCAAAAGACATCATTTACAATGCAGTATGATAACTGATAGAACAGATCCGTCTCATGCATGAGCAAATGTCCAGAACAGAACAACAATACAAGATAAAGTCTTATCTTTGCAGACTTTCCTCATCATCCCTGAATAGTCAGGTCAGAAATATTCATATAAATCTGGAGTGAACTTTAACCATACATTTCAGAGCCAATACATGCTGGCAGAGAAGATTCAAGCAGAACATCCATGTAACATCATCAACAGCAGAAAACATAGGCTGAAAATTAAATATCAGCAACTACTAAAATAGAGCAAGACTGCCTTGGTTAATAACCAATCCATCCAATGTTTCTGAATAAGAAACAAAACCCATATCCAATTGCAAAGCTCTTTTTGAAGGTTCATCTGCCAGCGAATTATGCTCACGAAAAGTGTGTTTAAAGATCACTGGAGGGGCCACATGAATCATATATCTAATATCGGAACACCAATGCATCCGAGATGGAACATCAAGTGCTGAAGATCTGTTGAGCCAAGAAATAATGACCAAGGAATCACCAAAAATCAACTGCAAGGGAATACCCATCAACAATCCGACTCTAAGAAGAGCCCAAACAACCAATAATTCCGCTCTGGTATTTGTGCTACTCCCGCATCCCATAGAAAAACTGAAGAAATGGGAATCATTAATAAAAATCACAAAACCAACACATCCAAGATTATTCGCAGTAGCTCCATCAAAGTATCCACAGGGAAAGCTTTTTAATGGAGCAGGACCAGGATTACGGGGTTTATGAATTGAAATCGGAATAGGGAAAGTATTAATCAATCCTTCTATCCTGGAAATTAGAGCTGAGTGGGATGGTTTCATATTTTCAAAAATGTAGAGATTCCGAAGAAGCCATATTCCCCATAGAATAAAAAACGGAATATATCTTAAGGAAGTAGATCGCGCTATAGATTTAAACCATTGGTCCAAAAAGGAGTGAACAGTGATGAAAACTGGGAAGGAGCACTTGTATTTTGCCGTGAAATAATTGAAAACAATGGCAGAGAAAGGACAACAGAAAAATAAATGATGAATATCTTCCATGTTCTCCTCACAAAGGACACATCTACTGGGTCCCATAAATCCTCTGCTTTGTAATTGATCCCAGGTTAATATCTTTCCCTTAAGAATCATCCAAATAAAGCATTTTAATTTTAATGGAATACTCAAAGTCCATAAAATTTTAAGAACATAATAATTAATCTCTGAACAAATATAGGAGAGAATACACTTATATCCTTCAGCAGCGATAAGAGGACTTGTATATTTGAAATGAGACCAGGAAATGGAATCAATTTGATTATTGAGACGTATGCGACCATATTCCAGACCTCTAATATAATTGTCCCAAGCTATTTTCCATTCACCAGAGAGGTCAAGTTCCTCAGATGAGAACCAATAACCAGAAGCAGAGGAGGTATGATTACGAGCTTGGGCCAAAGAAGTAATACCATAGTATTCTAAATAATCCCTTAAATATCTTGGTAGAATAAAAGTAGATCCCATACCTATGAAAGGATCAGCACCCAAATTGATGGACTCTCCATTCCCAACTTTCCATATGATACCTCTGCCAATCCAGGAGATGGTGTAAATGAAACCCCTCCAAATGATTGAGGCATTGCTAGTAATGAAATTCTTTTCCTTGAGCCAAATATGCAAAGGTTTATTTTTCAGATATTTAACAGTAATCAAAAGATTCCAAATACCTTTGCTGTTTAAAACTAACCAAAAACTTTTCATTCTTAATGAAAGACTGAAGCTGGGAAGATGTTTAATTCCCCAACCACCATGAGAAGTGGGACGAGCCAATAGGTGCCAATCCACGAGATGGAATTTTTTAGTCCTAGAAGAAGAGCCCCACAGAAATGAAAAAATCAATTTCCTGAGCTTGTCTAATATAGAAGCTGGAATCAGAACCAACGCCATCCAATAAACTGGCATGCTAGATAGAACAGATTGAATGAGGATAAGTCTGCCTCCCAAGGACAGGAATCTATTTGTCCAGTGAGAAATTTTCTTTTCAAATCTTGAAACCAGCCAGAGACAATCCTTAATCAAGTAACCAGAAGGTTTAAGAAAATAGCCAAGATATCCAAACCCTTTTCCAATCTCATCCACTCTGAACGGGAGAATATCAGTGATTCTATGGAGTGAATCCATACTCATATAATTTTGAAGAAAACTTGACTTGTTAACATTAATACTCATACCTGAAGCCTCACAGAATATATCCAGAATGGTTTTGAAGGCAGCCCATTCCTCAACAGAACCCAAGCCAAATAAGATCACATCATCCACAAAAAGTAAATGTGTAAAAGAAAGCTGATGTGAAATTTTAATTCCTTTGATCTGACCATTGCGTTTCGCTTCCTCAATTAACAGACTAAGCCCCTCTATGACCAGAATGAATAAAAGGAGGGAAAGAGGGCACCCCTTCCTGATTCCCTGAGAGGCCAAGAAAAAGGAAGATGGAGAGCCATTTACCAGCACAGCAAAGTTGGCCGAAGAAACACATCCCATAATCCAGTTAACCCCAACTAAAGGAATCCCAATTTGAATGAGAAGGAGACGGATGAAAGTCCAGTTCACTCTGTCAAAAGCTTTAGACAAATCCAATTTAAGTATAAGAGCACACCTTTTTCTGGAATGGACAGTATGGAGCACCTCTTGAGTAATAGCTATGGGATCTAAGATTTGACGATTCTTTAAAAAACCAAATTGTTGAAGATGATTTCAATGGGCCAAAAACTCACTCTTAACACATATTAATAATATATTATAAAGAAGATGATTTCAATGGGCCAAAAACTCACTCCTAACACATATTTATTAAGGTTGGCATATTATAATATTTATGATCTCATGCTAATTGCATTATTAGCTAGCAGCAAATATTTGTTTATAATTAATGTTAAATAAGAAAAAATATATATGATATTGGAAACTATCTTTAGTAATTATACATGATATTGAAAACTATCATGATACATGATATAAGTAACAATTTAAAATTAAAATTTCATGTTATTTTATTTATTCTATAATTTTGACACATGATTTTATTTCACATGTAAGTGGTTGTCATGTAAAGAGTTCATGATGAAAATATTAGGTATTGAAATATATAAGAAATGAAATGAAAAAATATATATCTTTAACATTTTTTAATTGACATAAACATTGCCTCATATCAAGAGGATTGAAATGTATGCATCAATATATCTACTCTTTTACCAAAATAACAATTAAACCATTCATACTCAATTACATCAATTGTCAAAAGTTGCATACAAATAGCTCTTTCCGAAAGTTGAGGTGGCAATGTCGAGGACATTGCCACCACGTGGCTCTTGTTATATTATAAATTAATACACCAAAATACCCTTTGCAACCATCAAAGTGCACTCATAAATTAACTTTATATTATAAAGTTTTAAGTAGGTTTTATATTAAAGTCATTTTATGCAAAAATTGTAATGAGACTTTATAAAGGGAAAATGAGGCCGAGAGTTATATTCTTGCCCACAACAAAGAGTTGTTATAGCTATATATATTTGAAGACAAAGAGCATCAAATAAATATTCGGCTCATTCTTTTGTAGATTGATCTCTTTTATTTGGAGCTAATGTATATGGTTTAAAAGAGTCAAATTTGTAAATATTTTGGGAAGCTAATGAATTAAAGTTTCTAATAAACTCTTAAGAAAATGCATTATAGATATAAAAGAAAAAATTGTAGCAGCTTCAAATTAACTCCAAAATTATCCATGAATTTGGCAAGCGTCACAAATGCCTTTATTTTAGTTAAAAGTGTCAAAAGCGAAGGCAAGCATTCTCATTGGAGGAGAAGAAAAAAGATTCCAACCTAACTCTCTCAACAGTCTATAATAGAGATATTTTTCTCATTTACCTAGGAGGTTGATCAATGAAGTTCAGAGCAACACCAAAGGGAGCATAAGAGAGGTAAGAAGCTATGAGAGATTGAAGATCCACCCATAACATAATTGTTTTTGTAGGAGAAAGTAACATTTTTTTTATTCTCCTTCTTTTCCTTCATTTTCATTCTCCTGTATATGTATATGAAGTCCTTGTATGTAAAAGAAATACAATGGGCCTAGGGATGAGATCAAGGGTCCCCCCTAGTTCATTTGTGTTGTATTAATGAACCATTTTAATTTTTATTGAAATAAGTCAGGACCAAGGTAGAGTTGGCACTATATGAAAGCAAAGAAATTTCATGCATGTTATTATGTTTCTCTTTTATGGTTCAGTGCCTTCAATAATCAGTAAATGAACTAATGGATTCTAAAATTTCCATGCCCATTTGGTTTGTTGTATAATGGATGTGTGAAGAGAGTGTGATATCTAGAATGAGGTTTTGTGAGGGGTACAACCTAGGGGACAACATATGGAATGTTGTCATCACCAGAGGGAGAATTCAAAGGTTTTTGCACATTTTGCAGGGCTCTTCAAGGCATATAATGACAAATATTATGGCAACTCCACTAAGGGGAATAAATCCCTATTCCCACTACTGCAAATGTATCTGCTACTTATGGTGAGCAAATAACAGCTCTTAAGGCAAAAAATATCACCCAAGGACTCCACATTGGTTCAACTTTCGAAATGGTGCATGCTATATACCTTTAACCACATACTTCTCTAATATATATATCTTTTTGGTGACACCATTACATGAGGTTTAGAATCCAATCCTATTTTATGCATTTCAATAAATCCCATACTAAAAGAATTTGTTGTCATTTTGCTAAAGATAATTTAAAAAATCCCCTTCATCAAGTGATTTGTCTATTTTGAGATTAACATATTTCAGACTTCCTTTAAATAAGGAGTGCCACCCATCTATTTCTTGACCATAATCCCTTTTCATTCAAAATAATTGATCCATCACTTGCATTTGTTATCATCATGGCCAATAGTAAATCCAACTATCACGTTCCCAATTTTTGGTATGGTCCAAGACATAATTTTACCCTAAGTCACCTAGGTTAAAATTATTAAATTGGTGGCTAAGGGTGGAAATTTACTTAAGTAAAGTTTCCAAGGGTGTAATTGAAGATTAATTGGACTAAGGTGGGCCACATGAAGATATAAAATTCCCAATTTGAGTTGCTTAGGAGAATTATTAATAATTTGGGAATAATTGGCCAATAATATTTTGCAAAAGTTCATATTATTAACATTGGCCTAAAATATGAAAAATAATATTTATTTGTGATTAATTGGGTTCAAGATGGCACAAAGGAAGAGATCAAGAATGTGAGTTGTCACCCTTTGGAAAAATCTGGAAGAAAAGTAGTGCAAAGAAAGCCACTAAAAAGATGGAAGGCAACATAGAAGTAGGAAAGTGGTAGAAAAATAGGTAACAATGAAAAGCAGGAAACAACATAAAATCAAGAAAAACAAAGTTTCCAAAAGAAGGAAAAAAAAACTAAAATAGGAAAGGCAAGAAAACAAGGACACGAAGCTGTAAGTTATAATTCAGTCAAGGATGGTGCATTGGATGAGCTAAGGGGTCCACAAGCAATGTAACTTGTACAAGAAGCTAACATAGTTATAAAAGAGAGGTTGAGCGCACCATTCACATCTTTTTCCAGTGTTAATTTTGCAATTGAAGAGATCTGATGTTTTTCATGACTTGGGAGATGTGCCCCTAGGCACCGGTTGGGAGATGTGACCCTTATGTTCACCAAGCTAGTTAAGGAGTCAACTGGAGTCTAAGGAGGAAGGCATTCTTTCTTCACTAAGGATAATTGTAGGTTTCTTATGTTATTTGTAGGTATGATCTGAGCTTCAATACAATGCGCTCAATTTTTAGATGGACGTGGTAGAATCCAGTAGAAGTAATGTTCTATTTCTAGTGTGTTGTAGTCAGTAGAGGGCGATTGATGACCTATGCCCCCATAGCATGTACTCTTGTTGTTCATGTGAAATCAAAGGCTTTCAATATGGTGTAATTCTGCATGTTTATTAGATACAGTCCATTCCACTTCATGCCAAGCAATCTAGTGTTCCAGTAGTTTGAAGATTCAACAGTTGTAGTGTGTTTTCTTCGGCTCTTTGTATTTGTCCATGGAGGATGGTGATTTCGTGGGTGTTTGATGCTGCACTTGCATCCCTATAATGTAAATGTACTTCTCTACAATTTAATGATATCAAGTTTCTTCTTGTTCTACAAATTTATCTTTCTCTTTAATGTATTTCTAGTCATATGCTCGTTTTGATGCTAATTTTGACTTATTTATATTTTTGGAGAAATATACATACTTCTAATTCTCCAAATACGTTTTTGTGAGTTGTTGTAGATTTCTAGGACAAATTTGAGTCTACCCTAGACATTAGACCTTCAATTCGTGATTTTCTAGTTTCGTTTGGGTTCACTTGAAAATTGTCTAGTTGAGCACTCCCAGTCTAGCCTTTTTCTTTCTATCTCTCAGACTCTACCCAATTCAAGTCTAGATATTTGTTTTAGTATTTATATTGTATTTTAGAGTTTAGATATAGGTCATCCACTGCCAATATGCACTGTAATCCATTGGGTTCCACATAAATCCTAGGGCCATTATGTTGAAGCCTTTGGTTTTGCCAAAGGAGTCTACCCAAGCGTGATGCAGCCTGTAAAATTTGTAGTTGTCGAAGTTGGGAGTCTATTTAGGATGTTATAGAATATCATAAAACTTATCAGATCCAAAACACATCCTTTTAGGGAAATTTGGGGAAGTTTAGTTATGTTAGAGTCTGAGTTTTAATTCCTAGTCCAAAACTTGTCATAGTTGAGTGAGTGTACCTAAATATCCATTTAGTTACATTAAAATGGAATTAGAGCATGGTGCTTTGCACTTGTGAGTAGAAATACTAAGATCCATAAAATCTTAGTTGAAGGAATATTGCAGATCACATCTCAAGTTTGCATCTATGAGGCTAGTTCCAACCATTGAAGATGGATATTTCGAGCCATATGAGGAAGAAGAAACCATCTACATAGATGGAGGCCTTCCACGAGATGAGGATGGTTACTTTTGTGACCAAATGAGAAATGAATACCAAAGGGATGAACCACCAATGGATAGATAAAGAGATGATTTAGCAAGGAAGATAGCGGCAAGTAAAAGTCTGCCTCATCACTATTGAGAGTATCTTTCTTTGAGGGAAGAGATACGTGAGGCCATACCTTTCAAAGATTATTTTCATTGCATCAATGGATTTTTTATTGAGTATGTAGATGATGAATAATTGAAGGAAAAATACCATAAAGAGAAGAATCAAGTTCCACCACATATTCAAGAAAAGAAGAAGAAAGAGAAATTGGAAGTGAAGCCTCATTGGATGCCATTGTTTCTAGCATGAAGAGTCTTTTTGGATTCTCTTCAAACAAAGTCTCAAAGAATATTGATCCTAGGAGGAAGATACATCCAATTTCTTAAATAAAAAAGAGTAAATAACAAATCAACCATCCACAACCATCGACAGGAGCCATGAGCCACCTAGTCATATGGGTGGTGAAGTAGAAGCAAGGATATATGAAGAGGAGAAAAATCCATTGCAAGATGTTGCAGTGAAGGAGAAGGTTATGCATAAGCATATCTAAATACTCTAGAAAATAATATCAGAGCATCTACTAAAGGATGCGTAAGTCTATGTTGGTCACATAGAGATTGATTTGGAAGAACTTACTGTGGGAAAATTTTTACATGAGCTTGAAAAAGAAGATCTCATAGAAAAGGAAGAAGGACAAGGATAAACTCCCCAATCACCACTTTAGCTTCATCATGACTTTGATCCAAAGATGGAAGAAAGGGATGTTTTTCCTCAAGAGCCACACTTTCTTGCAGGGTCTTTGAATATGAGCAAATGGAAGATCCACAAGGCCTTGTGCATTCTGCATGACACTATTGCATTAGTGTAAAATTATTATTGGAGAGCTGCATCAATGGAGGATACATATTCTAGTGAAGACTTGGAGGCCATTTGGGAAGCAATGATAGACATTAAAGGTAACTTTTTTCATTCGCTTTCTAAAAGAGATCATTTGTTCAAACTTGTGGGGATTTATCATGGTGCATATTTGAGGGATGCAGAAGAAATTGACATGCCCACTCTTGAGTTGAATTCCACCCAGGATTCTTTGAAGAGTACTCATAGTTCACTTCAAGAATCTGAGATTCAATTTGAGCAGCTTCATGAGAAGTTGCCAAGATCACATTCTCCCTCCTAATTTTTTGATAGTCGTTCTCATATGGCTGATTGCATTCATGGACCAAAGGAGGAACATCAAGTGATGGTGGTACATGAGGTGCATTCTAATTTGCATATGCTTGAGGAGGATCAAGCATTTGAGTTTCCTTTTGGAGCAAGTAACACCTTCATGGAGGAGACAAAGAAGAACACCATTGTTCAACCAATCAGTGGAGGAGGACATGCATTCACCAATTTGATGGATGAATCTAACATGTAGATGATATTGGTTCACTTTCCTTCATCCCACACACCTATGGAATCCATGACACATGGGAATGAATATTGGGTGAAGGGATTCTTTCTCTTGGTTCCACATGAGGTGCAAGATGCTCCCACACTTTCTATTGATGACTTGATGGTCAGACCTTAGTGTTTTACAAGCGCACTAGTCCCTTACCAGTTTGATGAGAAATAGCAGAGGCTTCTATTTGATTTCCCCATCATGCATAGTAGTGCATGGAAGTTCCACTTGATCCAGTTGAGTGGAATAAATGACAGAGAGTTGAGATAGTTTGGTAGAGAAAAGCTTGCACAATGGTGCATTGTTTTTATTTTGGGCTAGTTAGTAGGAGTGTTTATTGATAGATATTTGATTGAGATGAACACCCTAGAGGGTAAGTATCTTTCCTGCATTAGTGGAGAGACACTTTACATATCATTAATCTTTTGTGAGAAGTTGCATGGGCATTTATGGTTTCTCTATGATGCCTACAACATGCATGGTAGGATATGGGTGTCTCACATGTGTTTATTGGGTGAGATAGGTAGCGGTGATGTGATTCTTAGTGCTAGTATACAAATGGAACATGAGGAGTACCATATTTGGTTGGAGAGACTAATAGAGATTCATTTTTTCAATGGGATGAATGATCTTCCCATGTGGTGGCGGGATCCTTCCATATTTCATGGTGATAGATCCTTCATGATGATAGTGATGTTTTGGAGGATGCAACAGAGACAATGGGATCTAGGAATTCATTGTCATAATGGAATATCTTGGATGGAATTGATGACTCTTGGAGTGCAGTACAAGCAATGGGATCCCGGCATTGCTTGGTTTGAGATCAGTTGGAGCAAAAATTTGGTTGTTGGATTGAGAGAGTGAACCAACCTCCTTTTGTATTAGTCTATCTATGTAGAGCCTTGTTTCAGTTTCCTATGCGGGGAAGAATTTTTTAGATGGACTCAGGTTCCTCATGCTTGGTGTTCTTATGCAGACACTTCACATTGCATTAATGATAGCAGCCACCTTACATTTCTTAGGATAATTTAGAACCCATGGATCATCATATTGGTACTCAAATTTTCACACTAGGTAAGTGGCAGGATGGTGATTGAGCTATCTCCTAGGAAAGTTCATGAGAATTTTATGATCAGAGTTGAGCACCATCAGCATGATGGAACCTCTAAGATTTTAGTTGGGGAGTTTAGAGATATAGTTATGAGTACATTCCAGTATGCATTCATGACCTTTCATGTTTTGGGACTCTTAGTAGTCTTATGGATAGAGGATTGATGAGTGGCTATTGTTCTCCTTGATTATTATTGATGGAGAGTTCTCTATATCAGTAATGCATTGAGAAGAGCATATGTTTCATTTCCATTCATTAGTTTAGACCCATGATTTTGATGATTTCAGTTGTGGTGCACAGAGTTGGTGATTTGGTATGGTCATAAATATGATGAGAGGCAAAAAATCCATGAGCATGTTGGGATGGAGATGTATTTTCAGTCCTTGGCCTAAATTGCTTGAGGCCAATCAATCTTAGGAGGGGAGGATTTGCCATGTTCCCAATTTTTGCTATGGTCCAAGACATAATTTTACCCTAAGTCACTTAGGTTAAAATTATTAAATTTGTGGCTAAGGGTGGAAATTTTCCTAAGTAAGATGTCCAAGGGTGTGATTGAAGATTAATTGGACTAAGGTGGGCCACATGAAGATATAAAAATTCCCAATTCGAGTTGCTTAGGAGAATTATTAATAATTTGGGAACAATTGGCCAATAATATTTTGCACAAGTTCATATTATTAATATTGGCCTAAAATATGAAAGTATTATTTATTTGTGATTAATTGGGTTCAAGAGAGTGCATAGGAAGAGATAATACATGTGATTTTTCACCCTCTAGAAAAATATGGGAGAAAAGTAGTGCAAAGCAAGTAAGCCACTAAAAAGATGGAAGACAACATAAAAGCAAGAAAGTGGCAGAAAAAAAAAACAAGAAATAATGAAAAGCAAGAAACAACAAAAAATCAAGGAAAAGCAGAGTTTACAAAAGCAGGAAAAACAAACTCAAACAAGAAAGACAAGAAAGAAGGGACACAAAGTTACAAGTTCTAATTCAGTCAAGGAGGGCGAACTAGATGAGCTAAGGGTTCCACAAGCAATGTAACTTGTCCATGAAGCTAACATAGTTATAAAAGAGAGGTTGAGCGCACCATTCACATATGTTTCCAGTGTTAATTTTGCAATTGAAGAGATATGATACTTTTCATGACTTGGTAGATGTGCCCCTTTCATCACCAAGCTAGTTGAGGAGTCATCTAGAGTCTGAGGAGGAAGGTATCCAACATTATTCACTGGGGATATTTGTAGGTTTGATATGATATTCAGTATGGTGTGGTCGAATTTCATATGGATGTGATAGAATCCAGTAGCAGTAATGCCCCATTTCTAGTGTGTTGTATCCAATAGAGGGAGATTGATGAATTGCACCCACTTGGATTTATTGTTGTCATTCATGTGCAATTAGAGGGATGGAATTTGATTTAATTCTGCATATTTATCAAATCCAGGTGATTCCACTTCCTATCAAGCGAGTTATTTTTCTAGCAATGTGAATATTCAATAGTTGTAGTGTATTTCCTTCAGTGCTCTGTATTTGTCCATGGAGGATGGTGATTTCATGAGTGTTTGATACTGCACTTGCAGACCTATAATCTAAATGTACTCCTCTACAAGTTAATAATATCAATATTCTTCTTGTTCTACAAATTTATATTTCTCTTTAATGTATTTCTACTTATGTGCTTGTTTTGATGCCAAATTTCACTAGTTTACAGTTTTGGAGCAATATACATACTTATACTTCTCCAAATACTTTTCTGTGAGTTTTTTTAGGTTTTTGGGATGAATTTGAGTCTATCCTAGCCATCAAATATTCAATTGTGACCTTCTAGAGTTTTTTGGGTTCACTTGAAAATATTTAGTTGAGCAGTCTCGGTCTTGTATTTTTCTTTCTAGCTCCCAAACTCTACCCAATTGAATTCTAGATATTTATTTCAGTATTTATATTGCAGGTTGGGGTTCATATATAGGCTAACCACTTCCATTCTACACCAGAATCCATTGGGTTCCACATAAATCCTGGGGCCATTACCTTGAAGCCTTTGGTTTTGCTAAATGAGTCTACCTAGGCATGATGTAGCCCAGAAAATGTGTAGTTGTCGAAGTTGGGAGTTTGTTTAGGCTGTTGCAGAATATCCTAAACCTTATCAAATCTAAAACACATCCTTATAGGGAAATTTGGGGCAACTTAGTTGTTTTAGAGTCTAAGTTTTAATTCCTAGTCCAAAACTATTCATAGTTGAGGTAGTGTGCCCAAACCTCCATTTGGGTACATTACATCAGCTATGTCAATCCTTATCTAGATGCAAGATATCAACCATTAATATTGCCTAAAATCCTCAATACTTTTATTGGTGGGTACTTAAAATACTTTCCAAAGTTTAGTGGAAATGGACCAATTACAACAAACACACATATCACTGTGTTCCAAGACTTCATTAATGGTTTCATCATTGAGCACGAGGACGTTTTCATACACATTTTTGTACATTATGTTTTCCCTAGGAAAAGTTGATAGAATAATGATAAAAAAGATGAAGATTCTGGTTGTAGGGTAAGCAGAGACTGCGACATAAGGAGCCACAATAGAAGAAGAATGAATCAAGTCGGAAAGCAGAGTTCGAATTATTTTGGGTAAAGAATTAGTTAGAATAAAAGCTTGCTTTTATTAATAAAGCATGATTGTAATTCAAGAAGATAGCGCCTATTTTTAGATGTATTAAAATAGAAATACATACTTTTGGCTGATAGTTGAGAGTCAGTCAACGGTTAAAATAAAGAAGTGTAAAAGTATAAAAGATTATAAAGGCATCGAACCAAGTTGTGTCCGGGTGGTTCCATGGTAGATCATTAGCGGTCATTTAGAGAGAAAGAAAAGAGAAAGAAAGAGAGAGAAACTAAAACCAGAGAGCATGAGACAAGAGATGAATGTATGAATTGTAAAGAATTTATAAAGAAGAGTCTGGAAGATGAGTGCACAAACCAAATGTGCTAAACCATTTCTCATACCAGATGAAGAGCACATTTGTGGTGGAAATTGAAGGATCACGACTAAGCCTGACTAAATGATTGGATCGATACCTTTACACAAAAATTCATGAGATTTTCTTTAGCGAATTTTCCATCATATTGCATGAGTGGTTATTGAAGTTAGAAACCCAGAAGAAAATATTTCAAGGCAGAGAACCTACAGAGTGGAGTCCTAAGCTAATCCAACGGTTGAAAGGAGTGAGAAATCCTATATCTAGGGATGTTGACTTCTGATTCGATAGTACTATGGGAGGATATATCACATAAATTGCAATTGACACGATAAATTCATATAGTGAAGTAGAAATAGAATTTTTCCTAGGACCGCGAGGTCAATATCTAAAATATTTGAAATTATGGATCAAGATGTTAGTGTGTAAGAAAGGGATCCTAAGAATGGAGTTCGACGAGTAAATATTTGTGAGTGGAGATTCAGGATGTCACAAGAAATATTGCGAGCATAATGGATGGGGATAAAGTGAGATGTTTTCTGGTAATAATGAGACTAAGCTAGAAGGTGGATGCCTAAGGAGTGGATGTTACAGCTGATTTTACCACACATGGTGGATCACACCTTTATGGCCTTCCCTGTCCCTCTATAGACTCTTCAGACCCCGTGGACCATTTTTGTACCTTTGATGTTTCCAAGATCATCCCTAAAAACATGTATTATTTGATATATGCGACTTTTAAACCCATTCTCGCGTATATACGCAGATTTGACCCTTAAACCCACGTACATCGGAATGTGTGCAAAAGGCCAAATAGTTTTGGAGTTTTCCTTGATGTGGATCTGAATCACTTGTCTCTTGGCCTTCCATATGCCTTGATATCGCTCGGATTTGACCTTCCATTACCCCATTGAAGCACTATATAAGGAACCCTTTGGATACATTGAAAGGGGGAGGAATTGAAGAGCAAGAGAACTATATGGAATCTAATGGAATCTATGAGGCATCGCCTTATCCTGAAGATGAACCATCGCATCACCGCAGATTCTCCATTAGATGCCATGAATCCTCACTGCGGAATCTCAGCTAACCTTAAGAGAACTATAGTCCATTGTTGCTGGAGCTTATACTTGAGTCTGCATTCCTTTGTCCCTTGGAGCACTTTGTGGTCTTCCCAAGCTTGCCTTTGCTTGTGAGCTTGCTATCGAGAGATGGAGGATTGAAGTGGTGGAGGCCCAGGTGGAGGACTTAGTTTCTCCGATTCGTAGACGTGCCGACAGAGGTTGTCACTATTGTAATCTCTGTTTTGAATTAATAGAAATATATTTTCCTATCCAATAATATGTATTTAAATGAGTATTGAATCCATGGATTCTTTTAAATGCTTATATGTTATTGATTATATATGCTAGAGTAGGTCTAACACAATTGTATATAGCATGCTTGTCTTTTTTGTTCAATGTTGAGATAGCAAATTACTTATACAAGCGAGAGTGGAAAAGCTCAACGAGGATCTACATCAACCGTCTAGAATAAGCTATGTATCGAGATCCTTTAGTGTTAGATATTTGGTTTCTCTTGCATATAGGAAAGGATTGATTTCTGGGGTTACTCTGTCTATTGTGGTACCCCAAGCCATAGGAATTTTTCTCCGTAACAGAATTGGCGACTCCGCTGGGGACGTTCTTTGTTTTTCTTTGGGGTTTGGGGGCACAATGTGCTTGATATTCTTGAATTGCTCTTTGTTTCTCCTTGTTTCTGTGTTGCATTTTATAGTATGTTCATCCATTGACACTCCCCTTTATTGGTTTGAGCCTTGGCCTGCTTTTTACCACTGTCTTCTCTGCATACGTAGGTTTTTGGCCAAAAGTTGCGTACATATGCAGATTTTTGGCCAAAAGTCATGTATACACGCAGGTTTTTGGCCAAAATCCGCGTATACATGCATATTTTTGGCCAAAAGTCGCGTATATATGCAACTGTTCTTTAAACAGTCACGTACATCCTCCCTTTTGGTGAGTTTGATGTTGTGGGAAGTTGTTGGGTGGGTTGTGAGTGTGGTTGGGTCTTCCTTGGGTCTGATGTTGTCTGTTGGATGCTTCTTTTGTGACCAGAGACTGCTTTTTCATTGATTTTTCTTTGAAAGTAGTTTTAGTCATTTATGCTTTTTGTTTTTCCATTAGTGCATTACTCTTTTTTGTCTCGGTGTCTTGCTGGGCTTGTGTTTTATACTTGTTGCAGATATTGAGAGTTTTAGATGACTTTTATTGCATTTTTCATTCTTTTATATTGAAAAATACAATGTATTTGCACTCTTAGTTGCATCTTAGATATGGATTTGAGGAGGTACTTGCATTGGATTGCTTGGATGAGAGTTTTATTTAGGATTTCATATAGGAAGGATTTCATTGGCATTTGGAAAGGAATATATATTTATGCATCTCATGTAGTGGCATACCCTATTTTTCATTTGACAAAGATTGCACTTAGCATTATTTGTTATGGTGTGCATATTTACTTCACTGCAGAGTCATAACTTCATTAGTTGCATGATCATTTCCATTTGAGTAATTACAACCAATTAAAATCAACGCATAATAAAATGAATTACACTCTTTTCTTTTATAAGGTGCATCAACAAGATTAGGTTTTAGAGTCTTGGAATAGTTCATTGTGAGTAAATTATCCAAGGCCACTAAACAAAACAATTAGGTGTTTGTCTAGGTGAGAGAGAAATCCTTGATATAATTAGTGTTTCTTAGGACGCTCCTCTTACACGGGAGTTAAGAACGAGGCAGTGTGAGCGGTTATTGATTGGGATGACCCTTGGTCATAACTGAGTAGCATCGGAGATATTTCCATGATTGTATTCGTATCTGGGGTCTCTTTCGAGAGTTTTAGGCTTTGCTACCCTACCCATATGGTCAATCCCACCTGCGATTGTCCGCCTAAGCATTGGTTATATTGAGGTGACCTTAGTTTCCTTACCTAGGTTATCGAGGGGGTACTTCGCAGAGGCTATTTTGTAGGTGTCCTGGCCAGGTAGGGGTTGGACAACACAGTCGCTATATGCATTGAAGATGAGGGCCACTATAATTGGTTACATATCTCCGCTTGTAGTGTATGGGAGTTTCAAGCCTCTCCTAGGCGAGACATACCTATTGCATTCAGGAGCTCACATATCCTCCCCTTGGTTTGCTTGTATTTTGGTTGTATATTTTCTTAGGAGTGTGATTTTTGTGCGCTAGTTGGCCTTTGGGATCGTGGTTACTTGAGTATATTTATGCTCTCTTGATTTCAGGTCCTTTTATTTTCAGCATGCCTGGTATCCTATCACTCGTCCTTGGTCCTAGTATGGACCCTGGTGTCAGACTTGGGGGCATCACAGCCCCTTACCGTGCTCATAGATTTTGGAATGTTCATATTGCATCCTCTACTCCATTTGTGGAGGATTTTTATTCCCTTTGATCAGTCTTTACACCAGTGGTCACCCTCACGGGGGTGGTAGTGGATACGTAAAAATTGGGTCTACATTTTACATTCCTTTTTATGGCCCATCGTCCACTGCATTATTTCCTTTGAATTTATTTGTCATGATCCTTCCTCCCTATATCCTATAGTTTGGATTCATTATTGACTATTTTGGTTTGTGTTGGACTAATATGGTTGTCATGTAGAGTCCAATTTTTGTACACTCTCTCCGAGGTTTCGACCCATTCGTTCCTATCACAGGTATTATGTCTGAACTGGAATATAGGTTAGGATATCACATCCTCTTGCACTTATGCATTTCCTTATGACCGTTCCATTTTAACCTTAGGTATGAACCCATTCCATGGTGTCATCGAACCTTCATGATGCTTTTAGAAGTGACACTATGCGAATGGTAGAGCTTTCCTATACATGGGTGCCCTAGTTAGATCCTTGTTGCATTTGGTGCCCATGCTGTGTTGCGTCCTTTAGGTTGTGGGAGTCCTTTGTATAGTATCACCATGACTTTGAGCAAGAGCCTCATACTCCTCTTGATCTTTTTTCTGGCCTTTTTCCCCAGGACTCCCTTATGTCAAGTTGTAATTGCATTATCATGAGTTTTTCTTGCCTTATTGAGCCTTATGCCGGCTTCCCTGACTTTGATTATTAGCCATATAGCCCGAGCTTGTCTCATGTCTAGCCAAGCAGAGCCATTTTACATATCTTTTGCATCTTGATTCCCCATTTTTTACCAGGAGGGGACTTTCCCCCGAGTGTTGTTATCCTACACATGTGTCCTTGCATTGAGCATAGGTATGTTCCGCTGCTTGGAACTAGTTTGTTTTCCCATTAAAACTCGTCTCCTCGTGTGTAACTATAAAGCACTTATATTCTTTTTCAAGCTTTTCAAAATATTTGAAAAAGTACAAAAAAATAAAAAAACCAAAATGTCGGACAAGAAAAGATGTTATCTTTGGCAGCAGTCGAGTCATGTTGCCTTTGAATAGAGCACTATATATCACATTTGTTGGTTGGGTTAATAGTTTGACTTTAGGAGCTATACTCGTTTCTCTGAGTTTATCTCCACCGACTGGTTAAGCTTCCAGTCCCTATGGAGCCTCTGTCGATGCCTCCTATGTCGCAGAGATGTCCCAGTTTTGTATATCAAGTCTATGCTACCTACATTCAGTCACCATTCGCCTTTATGCTCTTTTTCGAAGTAAGTTTAAACCTGAGTCGGCCATTCCTCCGTTATCTTGACTTTGCATGTCGGCCATTCCCGGTACTGATACTGGTTCGTGCACTTTATGATCGAGTCCTTCCATATTATACAACTTTTCTAAGTACCTCATGTTGGATGATGGGGGATGCCTTAATGCCCTCCTTCCAGTGGATTTCATCCCATCGAATTCAGATCATTTATTTTGGGATAGGAATCTAGAGTCATTTTGAGTGCCTTGAGACTTGCAGTCATCAATGGCAAGTTCTCTTGCCATCGATAGTTTTTGGGAATACATCAGTGTCCCCTGATTGATGGATTCTTTCAAGTGTTTGACCTCAACATGTTTATTCACACTTGTTAGTTTGCACTCTAGTACCTTGATTCCCATTTTCATTATCGGTGGGTGATCTCGTGTCTGTTAACGGTATACATCAATGACTGGTAATCAGACGATGGAATACTATGTTTGACCTCGACACCTCTATTCGCATAGTAGGACATGTAATCGTAGCGGATTGTGTAGAAGACCTTCCAGATTGGTGGCATTTCATCTATGATATCTCCTTGATCGTGCCAGTATTCATGAGATTTCAGCTCTCATGACTTGATTCCAACATATGTCAGATGTTTCCAGCCAGTATGGAGATCTTGATCCATTATATATCTTCAACCTTCATGGAGATCATGATCCTTTGTATATATTCATCATGGAGATTCTGATCTACCTATATTGTACGTGGCGATGAACACACATGTCATATTTTGTATCATGCCTATTCATGGCCATTGTAATCTTATGTATCCAAGACTGCTATATCTACTTGTAGTTATGTGTAGAGTTTGATCATTATATTGTACTATTGGACGGCTGGTTCTTCCACTTGGTTCTTCATCACTCCACTTCTGGAATGGACTTATAATGTATTTCAGCCATCGTATGACCCATATGACCTCACACATTAGGGGGCATTTGTTACAGCTGATTTTACCACAAATGGTGGATCACACCTTTATGGCCTTCCTTGTCCCTCTGCAGACTCTTTAGACCCCATGGACCATTTTTGTACCTTTGATGTTTCCAATATCATCCCTAAAAACATGTCTTATTTGATATACATGACTTTTAAACCCATTCGCGCGTATATACACGGATTTGACCCTTAAACCCGTGTACATCGAGATGTGTGCAAAAGGCCAAATAGTTTTGGAGTTTTCCTTGATGTGGATCCAAATCACTTGTCTCTTGGCCTTCTATATGCCTTGAGATCACTCGGATTTGACCTTCCATTATCCCATTGAAGCACTATATAAGGAACCCTTTGGATACATTGAAAGGGGGAGGAATTGAAGAGCAAGAGAACTATAGTCCATTGTTGCAGGAGCTTATACTTGAGTCTGCATCCCTTTGTCCCTTGGAGAACTTTGTGTTCTTCCCAAGATTTCCTTTGATTATGAGCTTGATATCAAGAGATGGAGGATTGAAGTGGTGGAGGCCCAGGTGGAGGACTCAGTTTCTCCGATTTGCAGATGTGCTGACAGAGGTTGTCACTATTGTAATCTTTGTTTTATATTAATAGAAATATAATTTCATGTCCAATAATATGTATTTAAATGAGTGTTAAATCCATGGATGCTTTTAAATTCTTATATGTTATTGATTATATACGCTAGAGTAGGTCTAACACAATTATATATAGCATGCTTGTCTTGTTTGCTGAATGTTGACATAGCAAATTACTTATACAAGCAAGAGTGGAAAAGCTCAACGGGGATCTACATCAACCGTCTGGAATAAGGTATGTATTGAGATCCTTTAGTGTTAGATATTTGGTTTCTATTGCATATAGGAAAGGATTGATTTCTACAGTTACTCTGTCTGTTGTGGTACCCCAAGCCATAGGAATTTTTCTCTGTAACAGTGGAAGAAGGTTTCAGTCGGGAAATAGAAGAAGGGATGCGACAAGAAGAGGATGTTGCAGTGCGGCTGAAGGAGAGGACTACGAATTGGCATCACACCTTGATGGAGGGTCTTGTGATGAAGAATAGGAGTATCGAATAATATCTGAAGAAGATGAAGAAGAAGAAGCACCAGATCTAGATCGAGATTATGTCATACCCACGACCCCGCGTACATCACCCGAGGTAAGATCTAGAAACATGTAGAAATTGAGGCTCCAATACCATGTGGAAAACACATGATAAATATCTAGCTATAAGACATTTCTCACAAGCATGCACAAGGAACAAAATAGAGAGAATAATATTGAGACTGAATCACAAGAGAAGTGGACACTGATCCATAAATATTTCCATGTATTATTGATCAACATAGTGTACATAAATAATACATATATGATAGGTAAAATAAAGTTTCTTAGGAGACAACTCATGCCAGCTCATAAAGAAGGCTTACTAAATATGATAAACCCCCATAGGTGACTAAAGAACTTTCCAAATATGTCAAGGACCTCACGAATTGGATGAATCATGAGTGAGTTGTCATGAGTGATGGAAAAACATGCTAATCATGGAATTCAGAGAGAAAATCATGGATGATGGGTTGGAAACAAAAGATAGTAGTTCCCTAGTTGACTAGCTTTACCTTATCCACTGAAAATCAAGAATAAATAAGGATAAAGACATAATCTGCAGGAAGGTGCAGTTACTAAATATGGCAGTCAATAAAGTAGGAAAGATCTATCCAGATTAGGATAAAGGCACTCCTGGGGTATATATGGCAAGTGTTGACCAATTGGTGTAAGTGGATGCCAACTATCTAGGCTAGTGGATAGGAAATTAATCAGAAATGATTAAATATTGTTATCATAAGTATGGAGTGGGTTTATAATATTCCAACACCCCCCTTTAAGTGTGACATTATGATGGAGTTATCTAAAATAATCAGAAATATATATGCATATTGGTGCATATAGGGCCCAACAACAAGGCTATGGTCACCCTTTACAATTATTCATGTCCAAAAAAGTGAGGAAAGAGGAAAAACCACATGGGGAAAATCCTCCCTCAAGAAAGGACAAGGCACAAAATTGAACAACATGACTTCAACATATATTTTTCTTCACTCAAATGAGCTGGATGAACTGTTTTTGATAGAATAATTTGATGAAGAAGTTGTGAAATCCATGATCATGTTCTAGAGTGTAGTATCTGCAAGAAAGAAGAGGAGAGACATTAGAGGAAATTTCAACTCAAAATGGGCCTCCTAAGGAAAATAATAAAATAATAGTTAAAATAATATTTATTAATTTTGGAGGAAGAAAAAAAAACCTATTTTTTTTGTCCGTATTTTCGACATATCTCCATGTGTTTTTACTCAAATTTCAATCGGGAGAGCTCGTTGGATATAGAATTAAATTCCACATCCAACGAGTGCCCACTCTACATACTTTTGATGGACCCGGCTACCCCAAGAACAACAAATACTTGAAAAAATGTGATGCTGCCGCATCCAATGAGTACCCACTCTGCATAATTTTGATGGACCCCGCTACCCCAAAAACAATAAATACCTAAAAAAATGTGATGATGACATTGATGGACCCCACTACCCCAAAAACAATAAATACCTGAAAAAATGTGATGATGACATCATCATCACATTTTTTCAGGTATTTATTGTTTTTGGGGTAGCAGGGTCCATCAAAAGTATGCAGAGTGGGTACTAATTGGATGCAGAATTTAATTCCACATCCAACGAGCTCTCCCGATCGAATTTTGAGTAAAAACACAGGGATATATGTCGAAAATACGAACAAAAAAAATAGTTTTTTTTATGATACCTATCCCCAAATTTATATTAAAAAATTGTTTAAGACCTATACGGTATTTCAAGTTTAGAGCAATTTCATTGGATAACACATTATGACATGGAATTTGAATTAGGGTTGAAAGGCCCACTTTGAGTTGAAATTTCCTCTAATGCTTCTTGTAGCTCATCATTTGATGAGGAGGAGCATTATATGAATGCTTCTTGCTGCTATCATACTTTGATATGCAAACAAAATATGAAAAGGAAAAAATACATATGCATACTCCTTCCCAAAGAGTAGAAAATTTAACATAATCAACAACATAATCAGTTCCTTGTATAGCTGCAAAATGGTGAGATGACCCATGTATCTGTTGAGAGTACAACTTCGGGAGTCATTTCGATGAGACTTGTGTTGTAATCAAGTCAAGAATCTATGTTGTAATTAGGTTCAGATATTCTCCTTGACCTTATGTTGTATTAAGGTCTGAGACTTTTGTTGTATCAAGTCCAGAACTTATATTGTATTAAGTTCACATGACATTGTCATATTCGGGAAAGATGCTTGTACTAGGATATTATGGTTAATATTATGACCTTATGTTAAGGTATGAGACTTGTTGTGTCAAGTATGGAAGTTATGGCCTACTAAGTTCACATGACTCGAGGATATACTATGTGATGTATGGATAGTCATGGTCAACAGGTGCTACAAGTCTCCTTTAGGGATTAACTACCGCTAGAGTGATTTACTTTAGCATGTGACTATATGACCTGGGGCAATACATATGACCATAGGTTTGGAACAATTGTTATGAGTATGATATGATATAGAATTTATGAAAACACATATGGACCATGCAGAGATAATTACTATAAGCACAAAGATGGACAAATAATTCAAATTTCCCATGTTTCCACCGAGTGGACTCGAATTGATAAGACATCAGTTGAGTATTAGTTATGGTAAACAAGTTTAGTTAATTAAGGAATAAACTCCTTCATTTATGCAAGTGGTTTTTGAAGATGGCACTGATGGAGAAACACTAGTTTTTTTCAATTACATTTAGTTATGTCCAGTTACATTCAGTTCTGTTCAAATACACTCAGTTGAATGTAGTTACACTCAGCTACATGAAGTTCCACTCAGTTGCATGCAGTACCATCCATTTAAATTTAGTACACTCAGTTAGAGTTAGCTAATTAATGGAAGGCACATATATTCTAGAGGGAGATAACCATGGAGTGCCAACTTAGCACCAGGTCAATGGGGGGCTCATGATTGAAGATGTATCAATGTTCTAAGTGTTAATAAGTTAATCATGCATGCAGCCATTCTATTTTTGTTGTATAACCTGATTTTACTTGTTATTAAAGTGTTATGCACTTGGAAAGTTAGATACAGTGTTCCATTTTATCTCCACTCTCTAGTGCTCTCGGTGAAAGCAATCTGCTATTGTGTTGTAATCATTCTATGCTACTTATCAATCATACTCTAATATTGTTTGCTAGGTTTTTCATCCTCTGAATCATTGGAGGATTTTCCTAGGGTATATCCTGTTTTCTATGGTTTTATTTATGTCTTTGGATTATTGATGAGATTCATATGCACTGTTACTGTGGATTAAAGTTTTAAAGTTCAATTATCTTCATATTTTGCTCAATCACTAACATGGTATCAGAGCAAGGGAATGCAAGAGCTTAGTTTGTGCAAGCAACTAAATCCTACATGATCTTGAGAAATATTGAGAAAATATCTTGGAGCCATGGCATTAATCTCCATCCAATCAGAAGATTGACTTGAAGATACTTCCAAATGGAAGAAGAGGGTGTGAAGCATTCTTGAGGAGAATGATCTAGATGTATACTTGACCTTAGTGTGTGAGGAGTCTTTATGTAAGGATAATCAAAGAGAAAGTCAATATCAACATTTCCATCACTTTTTGGGAGAAAAAAATTGTGGATACGTTCTGATCAATTCGTGCGGAATCAGAAAAAAACAGTTGAAAACCCACTTTTGAAATGGGCTGATTTAGCTTACTAACAAGAAGTAACCTTTTTAGAGATACGATTAGGTATTTGAAGATGAAATTCTTAGAATTCGTGTTATGACAATTTTCCAAAAGTGGACGAATTGATGGAACGACCCCAATATCTGTAAGTTGGATATTATCATTATTCAACGGATCTTGTGTATAATGAGAGCCTCATAGAGTTGAGATATCATCCAAAGAATATGATGATATTTGGAATATTTTTCTTTGAATAAGAACTTTTGCTCCGGGTTGCATGGGATCCAATTTCTCCATGTAGAGATTCACTACCTCCTATATGCACTCAAATTTGCAAAGAGATCAAGATCGAGGGACTCCAGTAATCTTCGCAAGGAAGCAGAGATCAAGAGGGAGCATGCAAAATAATAAAATATAAGTACTTGCATTTTTTATTATATGCTATGTAGATCTATATGATTTTGAATGTTTTCATTACAGTCATATAGAGATTCATATTCCTGAGATTAGGAATTGTGAGGATATATGTTGATTGTCTTTCATTTATTTGCAAATAAACAAAATTTATAATATATGACTATAAAAGCATGCATGATTGTTTCATAAAATATGGACATAAAAACATGCATGATTGTTTCATATGATATGAATATAGAAACATGCATGATTGTTTCATAAGATAGGAATGTATAACATGCATGATTGTTCATAATATATGAATATAAAAGCATGCATGATTGTTTCATAAGATATGAATAGAGAACATGCATGATTGTTCATAAGATATGAATATAGAACATGCATGATTGTTTTATAAAATATGAATATAGAGTTGCGTGAGTATTCATAAGATATGAATGTTGGGCTGCATGATTGATCTATGTGATATGAATGTTGGGGTGCATGATTATTTAATTATCATATGATTTCATAAAATCAAATTTTGTTTTATTACAATCCTTATCCTGGACTTGGAATTGTGTGTAGCATATACTTGTTTTTTCCTGTCTTTATTGGCATGTTATCAATCTCATGAGTCCATATTTTGTGAGATGATATAGGAATACTATAAGACTTATGTAGGACTGATATACTCATATAAGACTGATATAAGGCTGAAAACATCCTTCATAAGACATGAGATTTAGGGCGGCATGATTGTTTCATAAACTATGAACACAAGACTACATGATTGGCTAGATAGAGGGCTTCATGCTTACGTCATGAGATATGAACATGGGTCTGTAAATTTATTTTATAAAATGATTTTTTATAAAAGATTATATAGGGATGTATATCAGTATATAAGATTATAATGGGTTATGTTAAACCGGTTGGTCAATAACTGTACATAATTGTGTAAATCATTATTAGTATATTGAGAGTATTTCATGTTAATGAAATTCATGAGAATGAAATGGTTCTAACCATTAGAATATTTTTTTTTCTTGTAGGGAAAATAAAAATCACCTTACCTAAAAGTGAAGAAGGACCTGAATGTAGAGTCATTCTGATGGCTAAGCCTGAAAGAGAACAGTTCGAGAGGTTCCTATGTCTCTTGGGAAGCAAACATAATAGATGGATTAATTCTATTCTAATAGATGTGAAGACTCCCGAAGATATTCTATCTTATTTAGATTCACATGTCAAAGAATAAATTCATATATAGATGAGCATAAGTCTCTGTGATAAAGGACCCATATTACAATTCTCAAATTTACATGGCGAGCGGGAGTTGCCAGTCTCGCTAGCTCTTGAAGAACCAGTGTAACTGGTTGATGTATCTCCTATAAAAAGGAGATATGAATGATGATCATATTCAAAAGGAAGTTGAGAACTGTATTCAAGAATATTGTTATTATTATTATGATTAGTGGTATGGCAGTCACTAGACAAACATTTTCCTCAGTTAAGGAAAATGTGCAGTAAAAGAGCCTGAAGAGTTTCAGGATGATGGACTACAAATCCATGGCCACACATATGAAGGTAAATATGAAATTTTATAATTCTTATTTCATATTTGGAGGATCTCACGTCAATTGAGATGTATTTGGTTAGTCACAGGTCCCAGGATCTATTATTTGATTTGTAGTTTGTACATAGACATGTACAAAGCATGTGTCGTGGTACCTACTTGGTACAAGTATATGTGGACTTAGATATGTCTTGATCAGTAAACTAGAATTTCAAAGATATATGAAAACTGATTAGTACAATGATTGATGAAGATCACATGTGTTGCTTTAGATAGAGCACGTTGAAAAGTAGCAAAGATTTTGAGGGTTCTATTCATTTATATTCGAGACATGGTACATATCCACATATGGGAAGCATTGCCAACATTCTTATTAGACCTTTGTCGAGGAAAAGCTTGGTATAGTGCATAAGAACTTATCTAGTTGAAGACGAAGTATTGATGTGTCTTCATAAGCGACAAAAGATGAAGTCCCCACCAGTTAGTGATAGTACATGACTTAGGTAGCCAAGGGATGTGATACCTTGTGGAGAGAATCCACAGGAGCATAGACATGGTCAAAATTCTTAGAGACTATTTATAGTCTGAACTGTTAGAGAACAGTTAAAATCTCTCGGTGTTAGATTTTTATTTATTTCAACAATATGATATTAGGATATTTACTGAGAGAATAACAAGCACAACAATCAATCACAAGAGACAATGAACACAAAGATTTTCCTCGGGGAAACCATAAAGGAGAAAACCCCGCAACTTCCTCAGAGATAGAATGAGAACCAAAAGTAACACCCAAAGATACAAAGATGATCTCCCGACAACAGTTTTCTCTATCTCTCTTTTCCCAGCTTCTTCTCTCTCTCAGTTATGCGCTACAACAAAGTGTGAGTGACTATGTGATAAATAGAGAGGCTCACTCTCTATTTATACTAATTCCCAACTTGACAATAACTTACCAGGGCCAGCTTCTCTAGGAGAGTCTAATAACCCTGGTGCCCCGAAATTGCAGGGACTTTAACCCTTGAACAATAAGGAGGGTTACCCTCTATTACTTTACATGACTTGTTTACATTATTGATTCTCCCGATAGGAACATCGGGGTATGACATGACTCAATTACATTACAGATACTTCCTGATAGGAACATCGAGGTACAATACATAAGATATACAAGTGAATACATTTCGAAGTTACACATACATCAACACTCCCTCTTAACTAGGAAGGTATTCTATTGACACAATTCATCAGCACAAGTCTTCTTTTTTGGATCAAGTCTGGATCATCACTGGATCTTCATCAAGTCTGGATCAACATTGGATCTTCATCAAGTCCGGATCATCATTGGATCTTCATTAAATATGGATAATCACTGTATCTTCATCGAGTCTGGATCAACACTAGATCTTCATCGATTCTGGATCAACACCGAGTCTTCATCAAGTTTGGATCATCACTGTTGTATCATCATGAACAAATGGTGCTATCTCTCAATTCTACTCGTCACAGGAAGTTCTACAGAGCCAGCCCTTTTTCATGCTGGCTGCAGGCCTAGCCTCCATGTAGGTCTTCATATTCTTGAGCACTTATATTTGACGCAGTCAGAAAGTCCCACCCAGCACTTACATTTGACCATGGGAGGAACACATCCACCACCATGTCATAAAGGCCCACCCAGCACTCACATATAACCATGGGAGGAACACATCCACCACCATGTCAGAAAGGCCCAAAACTTACATTCGACCATGGGAGGAACACTTCCAAGAACCATGTCGGAAGGGCCCATCACTTACATTCACCAGCATGATAGGACACACCTACTATCATCTGTGAAAAGGCCCAAAAATTACAATCACTAGCATGATAGGACACACCTACTATCATCTGTGAAAAGGCCCAACACTTACAATCACCAGTATGGTAGGACACACCTACTACCATATGTGAAAAGTCCTAGCACTTACAACCATCAACATGATAGGACACACCTACTATCATATGTGGAAAGGCCCAGCACTTACAACCACTGGCATGATAAGACACACCTACTATCATCTGTGGAAAGGCCCTACACTTACATCTGATCATGTGGGAGCCAATCCCACAGTCATATCAAAATGGCTCTGCACTTACATCTGATCATGTGGGAGCTAATACCACAGTCATATCAGAATGGATCTGCACTTACATGTGATCATGTGGAAGCCAATCCCATAGTCATCTCAAAATGGATTTTCAGTTACATCTGATCATGTGGGAGCCAATCCCACATTCATATCAGAATGGCTATGCACTTACATCTAATCATGTGGGAGCCAATCCCACAGTCATATCAGAATGGATCTACGCTTACATCTGACCATGGGAGGAACCAATATTATTACCATGTCAGAAAGGCTCATGGACTCATCACTTCCCCTTGGAAGGAACCTCAATATAGAGAACACCAAGATTCTCCCTGAAGTACTCAAACTTCACTCTAGCTAATGGTTTGGTCAACACATCAGCTATCTGTACATCCGTTGCAACATACAAGAGCTTCACTGCTCCTCTCTGCACCATATCCCTGATATAGTGATATTTGATCTCGATATGCTTCAACTTGTCATGGAACACTGGATTCTATGACAACTTCACACAACTTTGGTTGTCACAATATATACAAGTAGCATCCAACTGGAGATCAAACAAATCAGATAGTAGCTTCCTCAGCCACACTGCCTCACAACTAGCTGAAGAAGCTACAACATACTCTGCTTCGGCTGTACTCAGTGCCACACATGATTGATTCCTACTAAACCAAGAGATCACACTTGATCCCATACTGAAGCAACACCCTGAAGTTATCTTCCTATAAATGGCACTGCCTACCCAATCTGAATCCACATAACCTTCCAGGTTAATCTTTTGATTCACCTCATACTTGATCCCATAATCAACTGTACCCTTTAGGTACCTCAGAATATGCTTTGCAGCAATCAGGTGAACATGTCTTGGATCCGTCATAAATTGGCTCAATGTGTTCACAACAAAGCAAATATCTGGTCTTGTATTTGTCAGGTACATCAAGGAACCAATCATCTGACGATACATCAGAGCATCAACTGTCTCTGATGAAGCATCACTCAATAGCTTCAAGTTCGATGCCATAGGTGTGGTCATGGCCTTGCAGTCCATCATCTCGAACCTCTTCAGGATCTCTACTGCATACTTCCCTTGTCCTAGGGAGATTCCATCCATATTCTGCCACATCTCCATGTCTAGAAAGTAGTGCATCATACCCAATTCCTTCATCTCAAACTAGGAAGCAAGCTTCCTCTTTGTGTCATCAATCAACCCATCCACACCTATTACAAATAGGTCATCTACATACAGTAGGAGTATCACTGGGTTTCCTTCTTCAACCTTGTAGTAAAGGTTGGAATCTGCTTTACTCTTAGTAAAGCCCAAACTGGATAGGAAGTTGTCAATTCTACTGTACCATGTCTTGGGTGCCTATTTCAAATCGTAAAGGGATTTATTTAATTTACACACATGATTCTCCCTATCATGTGTCTCAAAATCGAGTGGCTGCTCCACATACACTTCCTTTTCCACTACACCATTCAAGAAAGTAGTCTTGACATCCATCTTGTGTACCTTCCATTTCATTACTGTAGCCAGAGAAAGTACTATTCTGATGGAAGTGTAGCTGGCTACAGGAGAAATTTTTTCTTCATAATCTATTCCTTCTTTCTGGGAGAAGCCACGAGCCACAAATATTTCTTTGTATTTATCTATGCTACCATTTGCAGCATGCTTGATCTTGTAGATCCACTTGGAAGTCACAACAGACTTCCCCTCTGGTCTAGGAACAACATCCCATACATCATTCTTCATGATCAATTGGTACTCCTCGATCATAGTATCCTTCCACTCTTTCTTTCCTGCCGCTTCTTCATAGTTGGAAGGTTCTTTATCAATGATGTCACATAATAGGGATACATATCCGGAGCAGGACCTAGTTTTCTTCCTTTCTCTGTGTATTTCTTCTGGAGCCCCATATCTTTCTGCACCTTAGATATCCTCTCGTACCCATGCAGGATTCCTCTTGTGAGGATTATTTTCCTGAGGTGGATCTACAGGTTCTTGAGGTTCTTCCATTTCTCGATCCTCTTCTGGATTTGCTTCGTTTATTGTTGTATTATGGATTCTAGGTACTTTTGTTTCTTCGGAGTCTTCAACTGGACTCTTTATGGATTTGTTGTAAGTTGAATCTTCGTCGAATGTTATGTCTTTGCTAATGTCAATCTTCTTGAATCCTGGGAAGTATATTTTGTAAGCTTTCGATCTTTCACCATATCCCACAAATATACCCTTCTTTCCACAAGGATCTAACTTGGTCCTCTTTTCTTTTGGAATGTGAATGTATACTGGACAACCGAATATTCTGAGATGGATGACCTCTGGTTTCTTGCAAAAGAAAACTTCTTCAGGTGTCTTTTTCTCGAGTACTGTGTGTGGAGTACGGTTCTGTACATTGGTGTCCTGGAAGCTTCTACCCGTAGATGCATAGGAAGATCTTGATCATTAAGCATTGCCCTTGTAGCTTCCATGATCATTCTATTCTTCCTTTCTGCAACCCCATTCTGTTGTGGATTATATGGAGTTTTCAACTCCCTCTTAATCCCTGAATCTCTGCATAATTCTTTGAATTCATTTGATGTGAACTCTTCATTGTTATCTGATCCAAAGGTCTTGATATTCTTTTTTGTGTGGTTCTCGATCAAGTCTTTGAATTCTTTGAACTTGCTGCATACTTCATCTTTGTTCTTCAAGAAGTATATCCATGTATTTTTAGAAAAATCATCAATAAAAGAAACATAGTATACATACCCGCTTAATGAACTGGATGACATTGGCTCACATACATCGTAGTGAATGATTTCCAAGATTCCTTTTGCCTTGCTCTCACTACTTGGAAATGTCTTCTTTGTGTTCTTTCCCTTCGCACATCCTTTGCAGATACCGTCATGTTTTGTCTTTATTTTTGGAAGGCCTTCAACAACTTTGCTTGCAAGTGGTAGTGCCCTATAGTGCACATGTGCAATCCTTCTGTGCCAAAGTTCATTTGGATCTATCAAGTCATGGACCAAGGCTTGTTCTGGATGGCCCTTCAATTTGTATAGTCCTACTTCTTGTTCTCCAATCACTACTGTATCATCTATAGTCTTTCCTTTTGGCCACATAAGGACTTGGCCATCTATAAATGCAACCCTCATGCCTTTTGCATCCAATGTAGAGATGGAGAGAAGGTTCTTATTTAGTCTTGGTACAAATAGGACATCCTTCATCTTCATAGAATTTCCAGAGTCTAGTTTATAGGAGGATTCACCACTACATTTTATTGGATACCGGTAGTCATCTCCAAGTTTCACCTTATGAGGTGACTCATGTTCAGAAAGTTTCACAAAGGATTCCTTGAATCCTGTCATATGTTTGGAAGCCCCACTATCAATGAGATAATCATTGCTTCCATGTGTAACAGTTCCTGTGAGGGCAGAAATCAAAACATATTCTTCTTCACTAGAAGAATCTTCACTTTCTTCTTTGGCTTTATTTCTGGGAGGTTCATCATCCTCTGTCGTGTGAGCATAATGTCTTTTCTTGCTTCCCTTCTTCTTATGAGAGCCATTTTTGTTTCTAGGACATTCTCTAGCATAGTGTCCTTTCTCGTCACATGTATAGCATTTGATTTTAGACAAATATTTATTAGATCTTCTAAGATTACCTTTATGGTGAGAAGGATTACCTTTGTGATAGCTTGTTCTTCTACTCTTGGAGTGTACTATGAGAGCTTGATCTTCACTTCTCATATTTTCTTCTCGAGCTACTATTCGAGCTTCTTCTTGTGAGCATTCCTCCCACAGTCTACTGAATTTAACTAGCTTCTTTCTGGCATAGATCCCTTGAATAAAGGAGTCCCATGATCTAGGGAGGCAATTCAAGGTTGTCATCACAATTTTTGCATTCTCTACTTCTTCATCTACTGCTTCAAGTTGTTCCTTGATCCGAGAGACCCTTGTGAAGTATGATTGTATGGTCTCTGCATTCTGGATATTTACATTCTTCAATTGGTTCCTCATAGTCATCTTTTGGTTTATGTTCTTCCCTTCAAATATCTTGGTGAAGGCATCAAACATTTCCTTAGGTGTCTTTAGGGAGGACACCTATGGTATGAGCTGATCCTTAATTGAATCAACAATAATCCTCTTAGCCATGACCAATTTATTCTTGTGTAAGGCATTATCCTCATCTCCCTCTGGAACTAGAACCTCTTCATTGATGTAAGAGTCCAACTCATTTTCTTCTAGGACCATGGATATCCTATACTTCCAGGCTTAGAAGTTATCAGCTCCCTTAATATTTTCATCAAGCTTGGTATGATGAGACATCTTAACCGAGAAACTCAAATGGAAATACAAAAGATTTAGATCTTACCAATTTGAGAAGATGAAAACTGGATCCGGAGTTGAGCTTCTGTAGTGCTGGTTTTCTGGTTCCAGGGAATATTAGGGTTTGAATTTCTTGGATTTCTACCAACCAAAAACCTTGATTCTTGTCTCTAAACTTTGATTTGAGGAGGAGAGTAATCCTAGCCTGGGCTCACTCAAAAATTCCTCTTTAGTGAAAAGCCCTAATTTTCCGATGCAGTGGTAGGTCAAAAACTGAAAGTGCTCAGAATGATATTCTTCTTCAATAGAAAAATGTGCCCTTCAATGGAGGTTCAGCCTAGCCTCCTTTTGCTGATGGATTGTGGAGAGAGACCCAAATATTAAGAATCCCTAGCTTTAGCAGCTGCACAATGTCTTCTTCTCATGTTAGCTCTGATACCATGTTATATTTTTATCTATTTCAACAATATGATCTTAGGATATCTACTGAGAGAATAACAAGCACAACAATCAATCACAAGAGACAATGAACAAAAATATTTTCCTCCAGGAAACCATAAAGGAGAAAACCCCGCAACTTCCTCAGAGATAGAATGAGAGCCAAAATTAAAACCCAAAGATACAAAGATGATCTCCCGACGGCAGTTGTCTCTCTCTCTCTTGTCCCAGATTCTTCTCTCTCTCTCTCAGTTATGCGTTACAACTGAGTGTGAGTGACTATGTGATAAATAGAGAGGCTCACTCTCTATTTATACTAATTTCCAACTTGACAATAATTTACCAGGGCTGACTTCTGTGGGAGAGTATAATAACCCTAGTGCCCTGAAACTGCAGGGACTTTAACCCTTGAACAATAAGGAGGGTTACCCTCTATGAATTTACATGACTTGTTTACATTATTGATTCTTTCGATAGGAACATCGGGGTATGACATGACTGTTATAGGTCAAAATGACACATCTCTGCCTATGACCACTTTCCTATGTTTTCGTCACATGTCGACACTTCCATGACGACACTTCATGAAAGTCGCTGATAGTCATTGAAAAAACACCTAACTTGGAGGACCCATATCTTGAGTTCTGTAACTCCATTTGACCTCATCTCTACATTATTAGAAATACATTTTTGTTAGCTAAAACTTTCTAGAAGACACCAAAGTCTGAAAATGCCTAGAAATACCCTAAAAATGAGTTTTTTTGTGTATACATGACTTTCCTTAAGGCAAATCCGCATACACACGCGAGTTACTATATATAATAGTCACGTACGCCTTAAATATGTGACTTTTCTGCATTGCAACCTGCATGTACTCCTCATGTATGTGCCTGCTGTTTCTGTAACCCACGTTAGCCTCTTAAAAATGTCAAAAAACACGTCTTTTGAATTTTGGGTAGTTTGGGTAGTTATGCAACTGACTCCTTAAGCATATAAATAGAGGTAGGGAGGTCCATGAGAGGAGACTTGAATCTTTGCATCATTATGCTTGAGGAATTGGGACTCTCTTTGCCCACACCTTTGCCCTAGAAGCTTTCTCTTTGTGTTGCAGAGCTTGGATGCTGAGTTCCTTGGAGAAGAGAAGCAGCAGAACCAGATGAAGGTTTCGTGAGATGCCAAACTTGAAGAGAAGGTATACTTGTACTTGTTTTCAAGATTAATAAAGATGTGATGTCCTTCTTCTTCCCAATTAATTGTTCAATGTGTGATTGAAACTCTATTTATGATCATATGATGATGTTAATCAAATCATTATTCCATGTTTATTTGATTATCGTTTGTTTATATGTGGTCATATTGGTTTGAGGAAGGTGTAACTTGTTTTGCAGGTCTCTCGGGGAAGAGGAGTAGGAGAAGGGCTAGAGAAATCTTGGACCAGCCTTCAGTTAATCAGGTGCGGACCTTTCTTATCTCTAAATCTTTCTTATATATACTTTCAGAACTATATGCATCCACCTTTCAACCCCAGTATGTTGATGACCTCTTAAACGCTAGCCATAGGAAACTTTCCTTTACAACAGAACTGGTGACTCCGCTAGGGAGAGCCTTGTCTGTTTGGGGTTTCTCTTTATTTATTTCAGTCTTTTTATTTGTTTCAAGTCCTTCTTGCCACTTAGGAACACTTTATAAGTCTGATAGAACACCTCCCCTACCTCCCTAAGGCAGTTTTTGACCTTTTTTGTGATTTTTTCCACCCATATGCGAGTTGCAGACTGAACATTCACGTGTCTGGTTTGGTACACGCAACTCTCTATACTGTCAACCCGCGTATGATACATGAATTTTCAATGGTACAATCCACGTGTGCTTATATACATGACTTGCTGTATTGTGAACCCACATATGACACGCAACCTGTCAGTAGTGTAACTCGCGTATGCCCCTTTAAACAGTGTTTTTTCCTCTTTTTTGGTTTTTCTTCTGTTTGAAGGTTGTTAGGTAGGTCTTTTGGTGTCCTCTGTAGGTGCATGAATCCAAGGTTCATCCTTTTTGGTTGTTCTTCATCTATGTGGTAAGCCTTTTTATAGCATTAGGGTTTCTCTTTGCTCATTCCCCCTACCCCCTTTGCTTTCTTTGTCTTTTGGCTTATGTTTCTGGTTAGCTTATGTCAGTGATATTTGTCTGAGTTCAGAAGCTTGTTGGTGTTCATTTCCTTCTTCTTTTGTTGGTTAACTTCACCATGCCAAAATAGTTGACTTGTCTTTTATGCAAGCCTTCCTTCCAAGTAGGGTTTATACTGACTTTAGGGCATTTTAGAGTCTGTTTGGTGGTTATATAGCAAATTTCCTTTTTCTTTGTTCTTGTTATCTGCATACTTTTGTTTGTAGGTAGTTTTTCTTTTGCATTTATAAAAGAAAAATAAAAAGAACATATACTTGTTTTTGCTGCTTTCCCCCCCGCCTCCTTCTTTGGATTGACCTTGTTGGACAAGGTACTGAGCAGCCTCTGTTTGTAGGTTTATATTGATTCTTGGGACTTCTTGACCTTTGTTTATGTCAGTCTTATTGCTCGGTCTCTTCATTCCAAAGTAGTTGGCTTGTTTACCTTTGTGAGCCTTCCTTTCAAGAGAGGTTGATATCCAACTTTAGGGAAACCTAGGGTTTGTTTGTGGGGTGTAGACTAGTTGTCTATTTGCTTTGCTTATAGTACTTGCTTGCATTTAGGCTGATTTTTATTTTGCATTTATAAAAGAAAAAGAAAAAAAAAGATTATTTTTTTAGTCTAGATTGCATGGCATGTCATTGTTTTTGAAAACATATAAAAATAATTTGTTCTTTTGTGGCTTTCAAGTTTCTATTTGAAAATGAAAAGAGAATAGTTTTTTCTTTTCGCATTTCATATCTCTTTGCTTAGTCATTTTGTTTCAACTTTGAGTCAAAACACCATATAGGTTTCACGCCATTTACCCTCTGACTAAAAAAAACCCTTAAAATAAACGATATAATTTAAAAATTATTAGTAAGTTTTATTTTATAGGGTCATACAACAACTAGCTCAGGCTAGACTTGTGGGATAGAGAGTTTAAACTCCCCACAAGTGTTTAAATTCAGACGTAGTTAGCCAATCACTAGGTAAATCCTTTTGTATGTTGATTGTATCTGGGAAGCTCCTCTCAAACAGGAGTTAAGCATGAGACCGCGTGGAGACTTGGACTGAGGAGATAACCCTCTGATTCCTTGTCAAAGCGTAGATCAAGGTTTTTACGCATCTGGGGATTCTATCTTAGACAGGGTTTCGGGATTTGCTACCCTGCCCATGCGTACGAACCAGGCTTGTAACTGTCCCCCCAGACTGTCAATATAGTTAAGGTAGCCTTTAGTCTCTTTGACATCTAGGGTTCATACATAGGTACACCAAAAAGCTATTTCTGGTTGACCTTGGACGGGCTTGGAAGGTAACCCAGGTAGAAGGTGTGGGAGGGTGGTGGGTGATTCCTTCGCTTGTGCCTAAGAACAACTATAGGGATGCCAAGCAACTGTCTATTAGCTTTCTTCTAGAAAGCATATCTTATACCTGTTTGTCTATTTGGCTTTAGGAATTTTTAGTGAGTGCTGTGTGGTTTGTCTGTACTTAGTGTGCCTTTAGGTGTGTGCTTTGTAATTTTGGTTTCCTATCAACCTCAGAATTTGTCTCCTGGTTTGAAACTATGGCTAACACCCCTTCAAACACCAACCAAGAGATCCCCATGCTGGGAACTCCTTGTACTATTCTTCTCACGGGGAATGTTGGTGTTCCCTTGATGGCCACCCTGAATCTACCTAGATTCACCCTAGGGCTACCGGTGTGGTTGTTTTCCACTCCAACTATCCTGAATGCTCCTGATGCTTCTCAAGTAAGCTCCTTATATCAAGGGCATCAAAACACTGCTTCCCCTTCACCTGTAGTTGATTCTCCTCCTCCTTCTACCTCATGCGGTCACAAGTAATGATACTAGTAACCGACAGTCTAAAAGGAGTAAAAGAAGGAGGAATAGGAAGAAGGCACATCAACAAGGGGGCACCCATTCAACCTCTACAAGTCATGTTGAAACTAGTCTCCCAGCCTATGCAGTTCATGCTGGGGGCACCTATCCAACCTCTGCAGGTCATGTTGGATCTGAGCATTCAACCTTTGCAGGTTAAGTTGAACCTCACCACCCAGCCTCTGCAGTTCATGCTGGGGGCACTTATCCAACCTTTGCAGGTCATGTTGGATCTAAGCGTTCAACCTCTGCAGGTCAAGTTGAACCTCACCACCCAGCCTCTGAAGTTCATGCTGGGGGCACCTATCCAACCTTTGTAGGTCATGTTGGATCTAAGCACTCAACCTCTGCAAGTCAAGTTGATCTTCACCATCCAGCCTTTGTTGGTCATGCTGGTGGGATCCTTCCAACATTTCTAGGTCACGTTCGATCCAGTCACTCAGCATCTGTGGTTCATGCTGAGGGCACCCGTTCAACCTCTGTATGTCAAGTTGAACCTCCCCATCCAACCTATGCAAGTCATGTTGGATCCATCCACCCAACCTCTGAAGTTCATGCTAGGGGCACACACTCAACTACTGCAAAGCATGTTGATCCTAACCATTCAACCTCTATTGTTCATGTTGGTGGTTCCCATCCAACCTCTGAAGGTCATGTTGGACCCAGTCTCTCAGCCTCTGTAGGTCATGCTGGGGTTAGTCTCTCAGCCTTTGTGTTTCATGCTAAAGACAATCCATCAACCACTATGAGTCATGTTGACACTGTTGAAAAGACTACCCATTCAAAACACAAGCCCAAGTTTCCTTGTAAGCTTTGTGAGGGAGACCACCTTACTTATAAATGCCCTTCTATCGTGGAGGTGCAAAGCATTTGGTTTCATGGTCATCCCGTATTTGAACATTCTAAAGCTTTTCAACAACCAACCTCTCTTAGTCAGGTTGGACCCAGTCACCCAGCCTCTGTAGTTCATGCTGGGGGCAAACTCTTAGCCTATGCAGGTCATGTTGAGAGCAAATAGTCATCCACTGCTAGTCATGTTGACACCGTTGAGAAAATTGGTCATTCAAAGTGCAAACTTAAGTTCCCTTGTAAGTTATGCGAGGGATATCATCTTACTCACCAGTGCCCTGCTATCGCAGAGGTGCGAAGAGTGTGGTCCGAGACTCAAGAATTTTCTTCTCTTGAATAGCCTATAGTTTCTCAACAACCTACTCAACCTTTGGTTGATCAAGTGGTCGAACCAATCTCAGCTTTGGTCGATCCCACTCTTCTTTCGGAGAGTGATCCTGATATGATTGAACCAATGTCATCTTAGGTCAATCCCACTCTCCCTTCGGAGAGTGACTTTCACGAAGTGGTTGAATTGATTTCATTATCGATCAATCCCACTCTTCCTTTGGAGAGTGAAGTGTCTGCTAGTCACATTTTCTTCACTGCTAGTTCAGAACTTACTGAACAAGGGGGAACTGAACCTGCTTTGAATCAACCCCCACCAAGCTCTCGGATTTCTTCCTTTGATTGGGATAGCCTAGTTGAGCCGCGCCTTCCTTCTGATGCACCTTTCCAGATAAAGGTCAAAGTTGAATCACACACTATTGCTCGTTGTATTGTTGATGAAGGATCCTCAGTTAGTATATTGTCTTCTCATGCTTGGCGAGGCATGGGATCTCCCAGCCTTGTGTCGACATCTATTCAGTTACTGGTGTTTGATAGAAGAGCTAGTATAGCCTTGGGAATTATTGCTCAAACACCTGTTACTTTGGGTGGGAAGACCGTCTTAGTTGACTTCATGGTAATAGAAGACCCCTTGGACTTCAATATGATCCTTAGATGTGATTATGTCTATGCCATGCAAGTTGTGGTGTCAACATTCTTTCGTGTGATGTACTTTAATCATGGTGAAGAAATTGTCACTATCGATCAGTTGGATTTTCTTGATCCTTCTCCTGAACCAACTAGAGACGAGGTCTTTCCTTTATTGATTCCCAGTGTTTCTATAGACACTACCCGGCCATGGGTGAGCTATGTGGCCTCATGTCCTTTGCATTCAATTTCTACTGAGAAGCAGCCTCTGTTTTCATGCTTACCTTCTCGGGACTTGGTCCCAGCAGTTGAACAGGTGAGTCATCCTATACAGACTACGGAGCATGCTCTCCACTCTGTTGATCTATTTGAAAGTTTAGACATGTGCCCTATCTCAGATGATCTCCTTCCTTCGGATGAAGTCTTCCTAGAGTCCTTGATACAGTCTGATCTTCTCTTGGATGTTGGTTCAGTTGTGAATAAGTCTAACCCTGATTTTCCTAGTAAGCCTGACCTTTCTTCTTATGTTGGTCTTGTTGAGTCTTTTGACTTTTCCTTTGAACAGCAAGTCAGTGATCCTGATGAGTTTGATTTTTCTTATGAATTTTTCAACTCCCGTGATACTGAGTTTGTCCCTACAGACTCTATCTCCCTTGTTGATTTTTTCTCTCCTTTTGAGGTTGATCTTACTGATTATAAACCCTCGAGCCTTGGTTCTATAGAATCTTCTTCGATCGATTCTGCCTTGACTTTACCTTTTGTAGAAGATAGCAAAGTCACATGTGTTTCTGCCAAAGTGACCTGCATCGGATCTTTTCTTATGAATATGATCCTCATGTTGTTGTTTCTTGGAGATAGGATTTTTAATTGGATTCACAACTATTTACTGGCCTTGTCTTGTTGTTCAAGCTGTAACTACATTTTCATGTACCATGCTTGTGCTTATGAGCCTGATGCCCGTTTTCACGCTTTTAGCTTGTTGTATAAGCCCTCATCTTTGTTCTTATCGTTGCTAAGCCTTGTATCATTTTGACTTTGCAACTTGACACCTTTTACCCTGAGTAGACATTCCCAGATTGTCCTTATCTTGCTCACTTTCCTTGCATTATGCATAAGTCTGTTCCTTGCGCTTGGAACTAGTTTCGCCTGCCTATGACACTCGTCTCCTCGCATTTAGATCATTCTTTCTGCTCTCCTTTGAGCTTTTTAAAACCAGTAAGGAGGTCACGAGTTGACTTTTTCAGACTCATTAAAACTTCACGGGAAATATTTTGAGTTTCTTTAGGCCCAATTCTAACTCCTCAAAATAGACTTAACTGCCGAGTAAACTTGTCCATTCAGGCTCATTAAGAATATGTGAATGGGAATCCACATTGGTGGTAGGTTATCTCTTTCTTGGACCATGTGGAATAATACGTGAAAGGAACACTCTCTTTTCTTCGAAATTGAGAAGAGTATTCTCAGGCATAGGTTTATCTCTTTTCCGGACCCGAGGGACTAAACTTACGGAAAAGGAACCCCCGGTATGAGCTTAGTTTTCTCTTTTTCGTGCTCTGGACCAAAACATGAAAAATATTTCGAGCGTACTTTATGTATTTGTCATGTCTTTAAACCCTAAAGAACAAAGCATCAAGTTTATTGTTGTAAGCCCCATTTCTCGTAATCAAATGGATCTTCCCGAGTGATCTTTCCTTCCTTCACACTCGTAAAACTCAGGCTATATGTTGCGTTTGAAGGAGTGTTGGGTAGGTGGTAATTTAACCTTTTTCGGACCTTCCCGACTAAGTACAAAAAAGGTGCACCTTTTCTTCTTTGGAAGTTAAGAGAGCTCTTCTTTGGTATATTTTATACTTTTTCGGCCTCAGGAGACTAAATTGTATGAAAAAGCATCCCCCTGGAGTCTTCTTTGGAGTTTTCAGACTCTCTAAACTATGAAAACACCATCGAGCATGTACTAGTTCAGGCTCGTAAAATCCACGAATCAGTGCTTTATCAAGCATTCTTCTGTCTTTTCTTCGAGCTTGCTAAAAATGAAGATGGTCCCGAGTTTGATTTCTTGGACTCATTAAAACTTTATAAGAAAGAGGGGAAGGGAAGTTGATTCACATGTTTTTTATATCATGGCAGCAAGTCTTGTTTCCTTGAACAAAGCATCGGTTTTGAGTCTATCAACAGTTGGGTCCTAGTATTTTGACCTTATCTCGATACTGAGTTTCTTACTCCTCCAGTTGGTCTCTTTTCCAATTATATGGGGAATCTGTTAATGTCTCCTACATTGCAGATTTGTTTCGTTGGTCCTTTTATGTCGAAAGTTGCCTAAGTCACTTTTGTGTCATGCTCACTGTTCAAGGATTAAACCTTTGTCAGCCATTCTCCAGTTTCCTTGACCTTTTGTGTCGGCCATTCCCTGGTATCAGTTCATTACATCATGTCTTCAACGTTTTTTGTCATGAAATTCAATACCAATTCTAGATCCAATTAGTCTTTGACTTACCTCGTGTTGGATGATGAAGGATTCCTTAATGCCTTCCTTCCAACGGATCTCTTCCTATCGACTGCAACACATCTTGCTCTGGGAATGAGATTTAGAGTTTAGGACAGTGCCTTGGGGATTGTTGTCATCAGTGGCAATTTCCCTCACTATTGGGTAGTGGGAATACCTTAATGTCTCCTACTCAATGGAGTCTTCAAGTGTTCAACTTCAAGTCCTTGTATTCACACTTGTTAGAATGTACTAGGTACCTTGGGGACCATTTTCATTAATGGTGGTTTCCCTTGCGTTTGTTAACGGTTCTCATTATTGACCGGTAATCAAACAGTTTCCTCCATGTTCGACTTCAGCTCCTTTATTCACATGGTTAGGATTCGTACCTTTTTTGGGCAGTTTGGATTGAATACCTTGGGCCAAAAATAGCATCGTCATTTTTGCTATTGCCCAAGCTGCGCAAGACCTTGTTACATTTTATATGACATTTTGCTGAGACATAGATCCACCTTGTATTTTTGTGGCTGTGATCGATTGTTGAGTATGGATCCACCTTGTTCATTTGTGGCCATGACTCCTTTAGATTTGATATGGCGCCTTTTTGCATATTGAGCGACCATGATAGTTTCATCAGTTATACATATGTTGGATCTGCCTATGACCACTTTCCTATGTTTTCGTTGCATGTCAACACTTCCATGACGACACTTCATGAAAGTCACTGAAAAAAAACCTAACTTGGAGGACCCATATCTATACTTATATAACTCTGTTTGACCTCATCTCTACATTTTTGGAAATATATTTCTGTTAGCTAAAACTTTCCAGAAGACACCAAAGTCTGAAAATTCCCAAAAATACCTTAAAAATGAGTTTTTTTTGTGTGTGTATGTGACTTTCCTTAAGGCAAACCCCCGTGTGCACACGAGTTTCTATATATAATAGTTGTGTACGCCTTAAATACGTGACCTTTCTGCATTGCAACCCACGTGTACTCCTCATGTACGTGACTGTTGTTTCTGCAACCCGTGTACGCCTCTTAAAAATGTCAAAAAACATGTCTTTTGAATTTCGGGTAGTTATGCAACTGACTCCTTTAGTTGTAACTACTTTGTTTTCGCCCCTAACTCTTCCTTAAGCATATAAATAGAGGTAGGGAGGTCCATGAGAGGAGACTTTAATCTTTGCATCATTATGTTGGAGGAATTGGGATTCTCTTTGCCCTACCTAGAAGCTTTCTCTTTGTGTTGCAAAGCTTGGAGGCTGAGTTCCTTGGAGAAGAGAAGCAGCAGAACCAAATCAAGGTTTCGTGAGGTGCCAAACTTGAAGAGAAGGTATACTTGTACTTGTTTTCAATATTAATAAAGATGTGATGTCCTTCTTCTTCCCAAATAATTGTTCAATGTGTGATTGAAACCCTGTTTATGATCATATGATGATGTTAATTAGATCATTATTTCATGTTTATTTGATTATCGTTTGTTTATATGTGGTCATATTGGTTTGAGGAAGGTGTAACTTGTGTTGCAGGTCTCTCGGGGAAGAGGAGTAGGAGAAGGGCTAGAGAAAGCTTGGACCAACCTTCAATTAATCAGGTGTGGACCTTTCTTATCTCTAAATCTTGCTTATATATACTTGCAGAACTATATGTATCCACCTTTCAACCCCAGTATGTTGATGGCCTCTTAAACCCTAGCCATAGGAAACTTTCCTTTACAACAATGACTCAACTACATTACAGATACTTCCCGATAGGAACATCGGGGTACAACACATAAGATATACAAGTGAATACATTCTGAAGTTAGAAATACATCAACACTCAGAGAGGTAGTTGGGGTGCTGCAAATATAAAGAGAAGGATCATTGAGAAAATGGTCATGACTTGAAGAACATAACAGAGAATGGCAAGTTCATAGAGAACTTCTCTAGATAGCAGAGATTCCAGAAATCAACAAATGTTGAAGAGTGAAAGAAAAGATAAGTCTTTATTTCTGCATGTTATTACACATTTGTTGTATAATGTTGTATGTGATGGATTTAAAATCCACGGTTTCTAGTTTAGAGAAACTTTATTCTAGATTGGATCTAGATGATGCTACTTTTTGTAAGTAGCTGGTTGGTCTTTGAGCAAACCTATTGTATTTTATGCTTACTACTAAGCATATGTTTGAGTACCTTTGAGGTGCATTAGAAAATTTTATACATGTAAGACCTATTATTTGATTTTTTTATCCAGCTATTGTTTTAACCTGAGATAAGAAATGTAATTTGAGGCTAGTACTACAAAATCTAAGTGTATTGTGGCTAGTACTACAGAAGCAAGATGTATTTCTAAGAGTACTACAAAAGCAAAATGTGTTTTGTGGATAGTACTACATAATGAGGAGTAGTGTAGCTTGGGAAGCTACCTACTAGGGTGAAATACTTGAGCCTACAATCATTAGATTTCAATAGTCAAGATTTCTTGAAAACCCTATATCTGTTTTATGATAAAACCGGTTTGAGATGAAGTTTTACTTCATTAAATTCATGGTCTTGAGTTCCAGTACATAGGTACTGATGAGCATATTTCAAATTTGTGAAAAGCGTTTATCTGTAACGAAGTTTAAACACTTCCGAGATAAGCTTGTTATGGTAGAGAATGTCTCCCTCACTGAGAGGGAGTGTTGAGTGTACATCTTCGGGAGTCATTCCGATGAGACTTGTGTTGTAATCAAGTCCGAAATCTATGTTGTAATTAGGTTCAAATATTCTCCTTGACCTTATGTTGTATTTAGGTCTAATACTTGTGCTGTATCAAGTCTAAAACTTATATTGTATTAAGTTCACATGACCTTGTCATATTCGGGAGAGATGCTTGTACTAGGATCTTATGGTTAAGATCATGAACTTATGTTAAGGTCTGAGACTTGTTGTGTCAAGTACAAAACTTATGGTGTATTAAATTCACATGAATTATGTTGTATTAAGTCTCTAGGATATACTATGTGATGTATGGCTAGTCATGGTCAACAGGTTCTACAAGACTCCTTTAGGGATTAGCTACCCCTAGAGTGATTTACTTTAGCATGTGACTATATGACCCGGGGCAATACATATGACCATAGATTCGAAACAATTTTATGAGTATGATATGATATAGAATTTATGAAAGAACATATGGACCATGGAGAGATAATTAATATAAGCATAGAGATGGACAAAGAATTTGAATTTCCCATGTTGCCACCAAGTGAACTCGAATTGCTAAGACATCAGTTGCGTATCAGTTATGGTAAACAAGTTTAATTAATTAAGGAATCAACTCCTTAATTTATGCAAGTGGTTTTTGAAGATGACACCAATGGAGAAGCACTAGTTATGTTCAGTTACATTCAATTCTATTCAGTTACATTCAATTTTGTTCAGTTACATTCAACTTTGTTTAGTTACACTCAATTGCATGCAGTTACACCCACTCAACTCTATTCAATTGCATGTAGTACCATCCAGTTCAATTAAATACACTCAGTTAACAAATTGCTTAGGTAAGGTTCATGGCTAAGGGCTTCTCCCAAGTCCAAGGCATTGAATACAATTAGACCTTTTCACCAGTGGAAAATATGGACTCCATAAGACTAGTTTTGGACATTGCATCTTCCAAACAGTGGGAGGTACATCACATGGATGTGAACAAGTGACTTTCTACATGGAGATCTCAAAGAAGAGATATATATGTAGCATCCAGAAGTTTTTGTTACTAATCCATGTTTTTTGTGCAGGTTGAAGAAATCACTATATGGGATAAAACAAGCTCCTGGAACTTGGTATGCCAAGATTAATGGCATTTTGTAATCACTGAACTATAGTAGATTCAAGTTTGATCCAAATGTATATTTGAAGCTGATTCATGGTTCAATTATAATTTTTTTTGTATGTGGATGAACTTATGATCACAGGAAGTTCCAAGAAAGAAATTTCCTCCTTGAAGGGTGCAATGAACCATGCTTTTTCCATGAATGATTTGGGAATGTTAAGCCAATTTTTGGGGTTTGAAATTTCTCAATCAGATCTTGGAATCAAGGTACATCAGTCCAAGTATTATTTAGACCTATTGAACAAGTTCAACATGAAGGATTGCAATCCAAGCAAGAATCCTTTCCTTTCAGGAGTTAAGCTTGAAGAAGTGCAGTCCAGGGCCATTGGTAAACAACACTTTGTATAGGAAATAGGTTGGTTGTCTTCTTTATTTGACTCATACTTGACCTGATATATCTTATGTAGTGAGTGTGGCTTCCAAACACATGGATCAGCCTCATGACATCCATTGGAGGGCAGAAAAAGGAATCCCAAACTTTGTACAAGGAACAAGAACACATGGGATTCACTATGTTGCAAAATATGACCTAGAGTTAGTTGGTTTTACTGAATCTGATTGGGAAAGTGATAACACTGATAGAAAATCAACTTCTAGATATGTTTTTATGCTTGCATATGGACCAATCATCTGGTCAAGTAAAATCAAAGTGACATTTCACTTTCATCTACAGAGGGAGAATACAGAGGAGCTGTGAATGCAACTACTCAATGTTTGTGGTTGCAGGGTATACTTGGAGAGTTTGGGGTTGAATATGAGACTTTGTAGTCATTTATTGAGACAACCAAAGTACCATTCGAATCTCAATTGATCCAGTAATGAGGCAGTGAACCAAACACATAGAGATCCATATGCACTACATCAGAGGGCTTGTGCATGATGAGGTCATTGCTCTGCATTATTGCGTACCATTTGAGCAAGTTGCAGACATCTTCACCAAGGTGTTTTCTGAGAAGACTTCAACAATATCAAATCACTGTTGGGGATAGCTGATCATTTGGTGAAGACAAGATTTCATACAATTTTGTTCATGTCCATGTTTAAGGAAGGATTTTCCCCTTTGTGGTTTTTTCTCTTTCCTTGTTTTGTATGGACAAGCAGTATGTAAAGGGTGACTAAGCCTTGTTTCTAGGCCCTATATATTTGATATATTTCTGATATTTTACATAAGCCATGTTTAAGAGGGGGTGTTAGAATAATCAAAACCCATTTCCATACTTTGGATATAAAACTTAATCATTTTGGTTAAATTCCTAGGTCCTACACTAGCATTTTTGTGGTCAAACTTCCCTAAAATTCCTCCAAGAGAACTTTGGAAAGATTCTAGATAAGATTCTAACAACCCATCAGACTGCCTATTTTAGCAAGTGTGCATTCCTGTATTACCCAGAGTTTCCTTCTTTTCCAGCTGCTTTTAAGGCAAAAGGTGAATGCTAGTCTAAGGCAACTGCCTAGTTTTTGTCACAACTCACCCTCCTTTTTTGTCTCCTAAAAGCATGAGTTTATCCACTTTCCTTCACTTATCAGTTGTAACAACTCATTCATCTAATTTTTGAGAATCTTGACAGATTATGAAAGTGTTTTATGCACCTATGGGGGGTTTTAACTAGTTTAGTAAGCCTGCTTTTGTGTTGATTCGAATGACATCTTTATGCATTTGAATATCTGATGTAATTATATATTTGGAAAACCTATTTTTTCATAAGGTTGGTTGGTGTAAACTTGTTCAATCAAAGTTTATGCTATGCACTATTTTCAGTCTCCATTTTGAGTGAATCTATGCATGTTTTCAAGCAATTTTTGTGAGTTCAATTTATCTAAGTTTGGGCTTAATTTTCACAGATCAAAAGTCTATGATATATGCAGATTTGGTACTTAAAGATGAATATGATTTGTTCTCTGCACTTACATCCAAGGCTACATACATTGAAGAAGAAATTTTTCATTAAGATATAATTGAAACATCGATGAAAGAGACTTTCCACAAGGCAAAGAAGTAAAGTAAATGTTGGAAATGGGCAAATCATGCATGCTTATCCTCTATCTAGACTCATTTCCATTATGCTTTTGAGATTGTTGGTTGTAGTTGTAGCCTTGTTTATGCTTCAAGCAACTCTTGACCCCCTTGGGCACAGTTTTTAATCATTGGAGATGTATTAGCTCACCCTTTTATTTACCAAACCCCACTATCATCCATTATCCCATCATTGATTTTCATGTATGTCTCTAATAGCCTTGTCAAATCGCATACATGGTTGCACTAGAAATGTCATGTCACTTAGTGGGACCAATTTCTAGTTAGATTATGTAGGTATGTTTCTAGTTTTCCTAGTTAATCCCAATATTTCATTTTCAACATTCCCATTTCTTTGTTTTGTTTTCCATCTATTGTCCTGAAAGAATAGTTTTGAGATGAAGTCAATTTTGACTCCATAGCGCAATGGATAAAACATAAGTATACTCACCCTAGAGATTTTGTTGGATTCTTAGCACCTAACAAGGAGGATCCATCCCATAGACGGATTCGACGTTGTCACCTAAAAGGATCACTACCTAAAAGCTAGCTTTGCATGCAGGGCCCATCTCGGGCGAAATTTTACAAATCAACCAAATGACATATTTGATTGCAAGGAATGGATTAAGCATGTTTATGGGGCTCATTAATCATCAAGGATATGTTAGAATTCAATTCCACCATTCACAAGTAGGAAAAATGTTTTTGTCCCATGGGACCCCACCTTAGGTGAAATTGTGTTTTCAGGTCGAAAGAGTAATTCAGGTACAATGAATGTATGATAAAGGGTTTTTGAGGTCATTGATCATGCTAGATCTGACATAATCAAATTTTGAATGGTGGAAGTATGAAAACACAATGGTGCCCACTTTAGGCAAAAGTGGACATACATGCAGAATGGACCAGACATGCTTATTAGGGTCATTGAACATCATAGAGATGACATAATTCAATTCCAATTTCCAGAAGTACAAAATCTAAGATTAAAAATTTCCTACAAAAGTGTCTAGTTGTCATTTTTTATTTAAAAAAGTATATCAAACAGGAATTAAAAAGTGTCACGCAATTGGTTGTTGGAAATCCCCCCGTGTCTACTTTGCATTCCCTTTGACGAATTGTCATTATGACTATGTATGAAGGAGATACTCCATTATTACTCTGAAAAACCAAAGGGCACACAATGTTTAGGGGTATGGCTAGATTTTTCATGCAAAGTTTTGATGGATAGTTCCCCCTTTCCAGTCCATCATTCGACATGAAATTTTAGGAGGTTGTTGATGAGGTTGGGGGATACATGCCACACAATTCATCCGGTCCCATGTGACCCACAGAAGTGGTGAAAAATTTATGAACATAGGACATTTTTGGGTACTTAGCAACCGTGATTATATTCCCTGAAATCTAAAATTGAAATATGATTTTCTAAGTTAGGTCCAAGGATCATTCTTATCAGTTTTCAGGAGCCAAAACACATCATAATGAATAATTTGCAAATAAATTTTATGTAGAGGAACTTTATGTTGATTTATAACTGCAAAATTTGCCCAACACAGTCAACAGTCGATCAAACCATCTCCAGAAGATGTTGGTATCTATAAATCTAAGGCGTGGCCAAAATTTCAACTTCTAAGGTGGACTTCTTGCAACAAAAAATGAAATCTACAATCATATCCTTATTCTCCAAAGTTGAAACATTGTATAAAAACATCGATTCCCGGTTTCATGCGCACATTTCCATTGAGAAGATGATCCCACTAACATATTTACAATGTTCTAGGAGGATTGATGCCCAATTTCCCTGCTTCAAAGTCTGTCTCCACAACCCTCCCCATTATGAGATTAAACAGTCTGTCTCCACAACCCTCCCCATTATGAGATTAAACACATTAGGGTCATCTACGCAGTTTTGGAAGTGAGGGGCCACCAATGATCATGATTTTGTTTGTGAATGATAATCCAACGGTGGAAAAATCTAGGGGGTTATGGAATCTCCTCCCCATAAACGGTGGATTGGTCCTCCAGTCCCACCAAAGCAACGGTTCGGGTGTGTGATATTCTTTTGGAGGTGGATAATACATTTGAGTGTGAATGGTATGATGAAGAGGTTGTGAAGTAATCAATGATGGTGGGCAAGCTTGAGGATCCCATGGTGGGAAACCTCTACCATAAGTCAATCCCACGTGCATGATATGAGGAGTAGGGTGCAAGTTTTGGAAATAATCTTAATACAACGTTTAAATTTTACATTATATGCCATAATCACAATATAAAGCTTAAACGTCGCATTATATTCCCCTCATGTGATCTATGATGTATGGTGGGGACCTCTTTATGGGGCTTTAAAATTAGTTTTATATTATATTATTAATACACTAAAATACACTTTTTTTTTTCAGATGGAAAGATCCACGGGAAACCCAGCAATACTTCCCCACATTCGTGGATAGTAGAGGTGGTAAACCGCCGGCCATCCTAGCAGAAGGCCTAACCCCAGAGGACTCAAGGCTTGAACCCGTGACCTCCCCCCGAACCGAGAGAGTGTGCGCACATCTTACCAATTGAGCTAACCCTTGGGGCTACACTAAAATACACTTTGTAACCATCAAAGTGCATGCCATAAATTAACTTTACATTATAAATTTTAGAGTGGGTTTTATATTAAATTGAATTTATGTAAAAAGTGTAGTGGGTTTTATATTAAATTGAATTTATGTAAAAAGTGTAATGAGACTGTATAAAGGAAAAACGAGGGTAAGGGTTCTATTCAGAGATGCTACAACCCTATATTTGTAAAGGAAAAAGGAGGGAAAGGGTTCTATTCAGAGATGCTACAACCCTATATTTGTAGACAAAGAGCACTAGTAAACACTAATTCAAGTCATGATTTTGTTAGATTGATCTCTTTCATTTGGAGATGATGCATATGGCTTAAGCGAGTCAAATTTGTGATTAAATTTGTGATTACTTTGGGTAACCAATGAATCATGGTTTTCAATGGATTCTCAAGAAATACACTATAACTATAAAAGATAAAATTACGACAGTTCCAACTTACCCTAAATCTATCCATGAATTTGACAAGGGTCACAAATGCCTCTATTTTAGTTGAAAATGACAAAAGCAAAGGTAAGCATGCTCATTGGAGGATAAGAAAAGACATTCCAACCTAATTTTTGGGTCTCGCGTTTCTCTCTCAACGATCTATAATAGAGATATTTTTCTCATTTACACGGGAGGTTAATCAATGAAGTTCAAAGTAGTATAAAAGGGGGCATAAGAGAGGCAAGAAGCCATCATTGATTGAATATCCACCTAGAACATCATTGTCTTTGCAGTAGAGAGTAACACTCTACTTAATCTACTTCTTTTCCTTCATTCTCTTTCTCCTCTAGATGTATTTGAAGTCATTGTATGTAAAATAAATACAATGGGCACAAGGATGAAATCAAGGGTCCCCATTGGTGCATTTTTGTTGTATTAATGAACATCTTTGATTTCTATTGAAATAAATCAAGACCGAGGCAAAGTTTCCACTAGATGAAATCAAAGAAATCTCATGCATGCTCTTTTGTTTCTCTTTTCATGGTTGTGTGTCTTCAATAATAATTGAATGAACCAATGGATTCAATAATTATCGTGCAACATAAATTAATTCCATACACCACCAATTTCTATTGTAAATCCATATGGATATTCAAATATAAAAAGGTTGTCCTTGGGTGATAGATGATGACATTATCCTTAGAGGCATTGAGGGTTACCCCACTCTTTCTAGAGGACTAGATTTATGGCTTATAGTGGCATGAGAAGGTCCATCCCACATAGTATTCCCTGATCTTGTGCTTCCTCCTATCATATTCCTCCTAACTATGATATCAAGAGCAAGGTTTTGTGAGGGGTAGAACCTAGGGGACGATAAAGGTTCATGGAATTTTAGGTTTTCCTCATTCACTATGGAGTAAATTCACATGTATGGGGGTAGATTGAGTTTGTAGGAAGTATCTCCCACATTCTCCAATACCTGAAAATGTCCCCATACCTCAAAGATTTGATATTATTACCAAGATGTTGTAGTCTTTCCTTGATCGAGTGTAACCATACCTTTCTCCCACTTTGAACGATTTTTCAACTCTGTGTTGGTCATGCCTAGCCTTGTATTTTTCCTAAGACTTATTCAATGCTCCTTGTACTTGTAAATGGATCTGACTAATATCATCAACAAATTTTTTAGCTCTTAATGCTTCACCTGTGGTGTCTTCTCTCAATCCACCTTATTGTCCATATATGGCATCTAGAGGTGAAGGTGGCATACATCTAAAACAAATTTCAAAAGGAGACTTACCAATGGAAGTGTGGACTGCTCTATTATAGGAGTGTTGAATATAGATTAAGTTTTCGTCCCATGCTTTTGGATGTTTCTGATTGTAATCCATCAAAATTTGCACCAAAGTCCTGTTGACTACTTATGTCTACCCATCTATCTGTGGATGCAATGTCATGGATCTCTTCAACTTCATGTCCATTTTCTCCCAAAGTAAAGTCTATAAGGTACTGATAAATATGGTATCCCTATCTGAGATTCTTATGGGTGTCCCAAAGTGCACCCATATTTGTTCAAAGAAGATGTTTGATGATTCTTTTCCTTTCATGGTATTTTTCCCTTTGATGGTATTTTTACGAGGCATAAATATGTACATCTTGCTTAATCTTTTAACTACCACAAGTAGATAGTCACGTCCCTTCCTAGTGGTTAGTAAACCACCCACAAAATCCATGGATGCTCTCCCATGGTCTCGTAAGAACATGTAAGGGATGGTGAAAGCCTTGCTTGTACAATAAAGTATGAATCCTCTAATAAATTGTGCTACATATTCTTGCATTGTAAGCTAGTGAACATACCTCTATAAGTTTGCAATTGTCTTCCCTACTCCAAAATTCCCTACAACTTTGGAGGTGTGTGCCTCTCTAATAAGCTGCAAACTCTTGCCTTTCGGAACACAGATTTTGTTCAACTTATAGAGTAACCCATTATGGATATGATAGTCAGCCTTGCTGTCATGGTCTTCTACATGGAATTAGACTTGCATTTGTTATAATTCCTCTTGTTAAAAAATAAGATCGTAGAGCAATAACAATAAAAAAGATGCAAAAATTAAACACATAAACACATTACAAGAGAGACATCAATATAACGTGGTTCGCCCAAGACAGGATACATCCACACAGAAATTTCCAGTCCTTTTATTATTATATCATCTAGAAAAATGAAGGGATACAACGTACAACACATACACTTCCTCTTCACTCTCTTACAGTCTCTCTTAGATATAATGATCTTTCAGTTACAATACATAGCCGTATTACAATAATTTTCCATTATAGGGGAATTACCATGGGAAAATACCAGGTTCCCCCTGCACCCCATTGATGGGACGAGTATACAGTAAAACTAGTGTACACACATGACTAAACAATAATATCTATGAATCTGGAAGATCAAGATCCACAACCAACAATATCCCACTTGGAGACTGATCACAACAACTCCACCACTGCTGCACTTGATGGATTATGCTCAAACCTTAGACCTAACAAATTTCTCATATTCATCTTCATGCTTGAAGGCTATTTGAAACCGAGAAGGAGCTTAGTTTCTCTCTAGTTACTACCTTTGTCAACATGTCTACAAGATTTTGGCTAGTATGTATCATTTCCAACTTCAACAGTTCATCTTCCAGAACATATTGTATGAAATGGTACTTGAGATGTATATGTTTAGTATTAGAATGGAAGGATGATTTCTTTGCAATATGAATGTCACTATGGCTCTCGCTTTACAACCTTCTATTCTCCTTCTTCTTACCCAATTTTTCCATGAACCTATGCAACCAAATCATCTCTTTACTAGACTCTGTAGTAGGAACATACTCTGCTTCCATTGTTGAAAGTGAAACAACCTTTTGCAGTTTCAAAATTCAACTTACTGTTGTTCCACCTACAACAAAAACATACCCTGTGGTGCTCCTCTTGTTGTCTTTATCACCAACCATATCTGCATCAACATATCCCTATAGAACATTGTTTGAACCTCCAAAACATAATGATCCAGTTTGTTCCCAGGTGCACGTTGGGGACAACAGTTGACTGAATGAGTCGAGAACTATTATGGTGAAATCATAGAAAAATAAAAAGTGAATCAAGAATTACACTATATGGACAGAAAGTATGCGCACATACAATATGCAAGAATTCAAACCAAATACTTATCTTCAATGAAAGATGGATCAATATTATTGATTGAATTGACCCATTCAATGTCGTATACTACAATAGTGTACATGCTTATATAGAATGCTGAGACACTTGGATGACTATCTGTTATGTTCAGTTACAAAAGAAGTTATAACGGTTCGGAAGTTTAGCCATCGCAGACGACTGGAAGATAGAGAGATACTATGTCGATGTTCAACAGTAATCGATGTTGACAACATATGTGAAGATGTTGTATGTCGAGCGCGGAACCTGTTGAGATTATCGAATTCGGTTGTGTCAAGGTTTGGACTTAACGAAGAGGATGTTAAACCTGCCGAAGCAGTTGAAGTGCTAGAATTTGTCAAAGTTCGATAACATGCCAACTGCTGGTTAGAACATTCCTCCTTCCTTAAGAAACAATGGTCTCCATTGTGTATTCATTTAGGTGAGGAAACTTGTTGGCTATTTCAGTAGCAGAGTACCATTTTCCTTGCATGGGGAGATATCTAGCTTTATCCACTTGAAACAAGGGAATGGATTTTGTCCTTGTATGGCATATGCATCGTCCCACAATGGTGTCGCAAAGGAGAGGTTCCTGAAAATATGGATGGATGTCTTCTAGTTCTGATGTTCGAAAGTCATTCTGTTCCAATAATGGTGCATGGTATGGTCAAAGTAGATCTACATTAAAGACTGGATGCAGGCCAAGGCATGCAAGAATGTCGAGCTGAAAAGTGTTTTCTCCAATCTACTTAAGGATATTGTATGGACCATATCGCAAAGGTTTCAAGTTTCTGTATGGGCCAGTGAAGCACTCCTCCTTTAGATGTAACTAAATGAATGAGGAATACAATTCTTATCGTGTCAGGTCTCAGATTTTGCATTAGCTCGTTGAAAAATTTCTAGTGCTTGCTTCTGGATATTGTACATTTTATCTTTGAACTTTAATGCTTTCTCAACTTCTCGTCCTTCGAAGTCGGTGTCATTCGACTGTGTCGAGGAACTGATCAAGTCGATAGGCGCTGAGGGTTGAAATCCATAATAGATCTCAAATAGACTCTTTTCCATAGAACTGTGTTGAGCACGATTGTAGTTGTGTTCTATGTATGGAAGGTTGTCATCCCATGTTTGACGATGCTTGTGTTTGTACATGTGAAGCAATTGTACTACCAAGTGATTTACAACTTCTGACTATCCATTTGTATGCAAATGGAAGGCTGTCGACAAAGAGATTCTCATGTCGAGCTGTTTCCAAAGAGTTTTCCAAAAGGTGTTGAAAAATCTAGAATCTCTGTCGAAAATAATAGTCGTCGGAGGGAATACTGTTTCTACACATGTTCGAAGAAGAGTTGAGCAGTCTATTGTGATGTCGTAGTATTCTTACATGGTATGAGTATAGCCATCTTGGAAAATATGTCAACTACTACTAATATTGCTTCATGCTGATGTTTGGTAGTAGGATATCCCATCAATTAGTCCATAGAAATAGATTCCCATGGTCGAATAGGAAGTGGAAGGGGTGTGTACAGTCCTTGTCGTCAATTCGACAATTTAGCAAAGACACAAACTACATACGATTGAACGTAATTCTTGACATTATATTTAAGTGAAGGCCAATAAAAATAATTTTGGAGGATAACAAGTGTTTTTGTGACTCCAAAATGTCGTGCAGTCTTGCTGTAGTGTGCGTCCCAACTGAGCTTCTTTCGGTGCTTACCAGTTGGTACACAAAGTGTATAGCAAGGTGTCCTTCAGGAAGTAGTTGATAGTAAACAACATTTCGGTTTGAATATGTCATTAAATTGCAGAGAAGTCATAGTATACCAAATACAATTGTGGCCAAGTAGTGATGTCGTAACCCTGCATACTCATCAATGTAGACAATAGAGTAATGGGTGGTCGGTTGAGACAATCAACTACGGCATTGGCTTTGCCTTTTCGATATTTACTTACCAACTGAAATTGTTGCAGGTAATTAATCCACTTGAGTAGTCGAGTTGTCTGTAGTTTCTACTGGGACAGGGAGAATTGTAGAGGCTTATTATCAGTAAGAATAATTGTTTACTTGCCAAGAATGTAGTGTCTCCATTTCTTAAGAGCTTTCACAATGGTGTACAATTCTTTTTCATACGTCGAATACTTTCTAACAGTGTTGTTGAAATTTTCAGAATGTAACGCTACTGGGTGACATGACTGAGTGATCACTGTGATGAGGGCATAGTCTGATACGTCTATCTCAATCTCAAAGGGCTGATGCAAATCAAGTAACACTAGTACCGGTGCAGTACAAAGCTTGTTTTTGAGTTGTTTAAAAGCCTATTGTTGTGTCGGTGTCCATTTGGAGACAGTTTTCCTATTTCCTTTTGTCAACTGATTCAAAGGACATGTGATGTGACTGAAGCCAAGTATGAATCATCGATATAAATTTGCCAAACCAAGAAAACTTCTCAGTTCATGAATGTTTTGAGGAATGGGACAATATTTGAGGATCTGTACTTTTTTTGGGTCGACATGAATTCCCACAGAGTCAATTACATGCCCAAAATATTTGATGTTGGTCATTGCAACTAAGCATTTGTCCATGTTCAAATATAATCGATGTTGTTGGAGAGTGTCGAAGACTTGTCGAAGCTGTCTAACATGTTCTTCCCATGATTGACTGAAAATCAAGGTATCGTCAAGATAGACAATGCCACACTTGTCGTTGAAGGGTCATAGAAGGTCATCCACATATCTCATGAAGGTTGCAGGTGCATTGGTTAAGACGAAAGGTGAGACTAACCATTCAAACAATCCTTCCATGGTATTGAAAGTCATTTTCCATACATCTATGGACTTGATCGACATTTGATTATATTCTGACTTAAGGTCAATATTCGTAAAGAAGTTAGAACCTTTCAGACAGTTGATGAGTTTGTATATCCTTGGAAGAGGGTATATGTTCATTACTAAAATTTTGTTGAGATCCTGATAGTTGTTGCACATGTGCCAAGCCCCGCATTTCCTTGGAACTAGGATGGCTAGACTTCCACAAGGAGAGGAGTTGGGGAGGATGTGACCTTTGTTGATCAAACCCTGAATTTTCCTGTGAATCTCTTCGTTCTCAAGAATGGATATTCTGTAAACATATGTGTTAGGTAATGATGAACCTGGAACAAGAATAATGGAGTGTTTTACCTGAAAATGCAAAGGTACTTCGTTCGGTTCTTGCAATATGTTCTGGTATTCCTCAAGAATGTGGTCAATCTGTTGTTGTTGTCGAGAGCTGTGATGGTCGGTGAGTCAACTTGTTGCCGTAGTCTTCTTGAAATTCTGAGGATTTATCATAATTACTGTGAACTTCTTAGCATGATTGATAAGCTACTTTGTTTGTTTGACAATTATCATAGCAACTGTTGATGTGGGTTGTTGCTCTGGTATGTCGTACCATTGACTCTGAATTTTGACAATCACCTTCTGAGGCTGTGACTGATATGTACCGTGTCAATCCCACAATTAATGCTTCCCAAACAAGTCATCGGTTACAAAAAGTGGTGCCACATCACGTAGTACTTCGTCTTCAAAAGTATTAATGAAGTAGGCGAGTCTGCATTGGCATGTGATTCTTAGTTCCTATCCATCCTTCATCCAACCGATATTGTAAGGTTGATGATGTGGATTGCTGAAAAGACCTAATTTCTTCATAATATATTCCTAAACAAAGTTCTTCTGGCTACCATTATCCACATTTAGATGTAATGTATTTTTCTGAACCCATATCCGTGTATGGAACAGGCGCTCTCGTTCCTCCTCATCGACGATAGTCGAGACTGTCAGAGTGGTCGAAGCTAAGAGGGTTGATGCATCTGGATCAGATTCTACCAAGGTTCTATCGGACAAGTCAGATGTCAACAATTTTTCCAAAAATATCTTTCGAGATTTTCATTTTGACGTATCATGCCATGCTAAATTGTGATAATCACACCATTTCCTGGTAGGAGCTTGTTTGCTGTGATCCTTCTTGTCATTCTGAAAGTTCTTCTTGTGATGATTAGGATTTGGTGGATTCGGCTGAGAAGGGTGCTTAAACTTTTCAAAGTCAGCTGGTGACTTCTTATCGGACATTCGACCTATTGGCTTGTTCATGAAATGTGATTTTCCTTTTTGTTTAGCTTCAAGATTGCTGGCGTAATGAAATGCATCCACAAGGATACTGACAGTCATAAGCTCCATATCTTGCTGAATCTACGAGGATAATCTGCCAACGTACTTCAATACAAGCAATTTCTCTTCTTCTTGGATGCCAAGTCTATCCATGAGTTGATAGAACGTGTCAGTGTAACTCTGCGTAGACTGGTCTTTCCATTGCCTTAGATGCTGCCACTTCTTATATTGTTGTTCAAGATACTTGGGCAGGTAGAACTCCTTTTGGATGTTGAAATCCTTTTAATAAATTTTCCCACCAACAATGTATGGAGGTTGACATCTTTAAGGATGCAATAGAGATCTATTAAGATTTGGAGAATTGATTTACAGAGTAGTATGATTCCATTTGTTGTACCCAATTATCAATGGATTCTACACCAATATTTCCTTTAAGATTCGGTATATCCAGATTCATTTGCACTTTGAAGAGGTTGATTTTATCGGAGTGAGGTTGCATCGAGGATTCTCCAGAGTTTGAAGCGAATCGCATGAGAATCTCGCTGAACTGCGTGAACATTTGAGTCCGCTGGTGAGATCGTGCTTTTTCTATGAGTTGCTATGTCTCGTCAGTTGCATGTCTATTGTTTTCTTCTTCGTCCATCTTTTCAGAAGTCAAAGGAAGTGCCTTCTTGTATTGTTGAGTTTGTGAGCGTGTTTGAACAAGCATAAGTTAAATAACTTCGATGGAAGTGCTTATGTAACTTAGGCTCTGAATCAAGCTCTAATACCAATGATCCAGGTCATTCCTAGGTGCATGATGGGGAGAATAGTCGACTGAATTATTCGATCACTATTATGGAAGAAACATAGAAAGAGAACAAGTAAAGCAAGAAATACATTATATCGATAGAAAGTATGCGCACATACAATATGCAAGTATTCGAACCAAATACTTCTTTTCAATGAAATATGGATCAATATGATTGATTGAATTGATACATTGAATGTAATATACTACAATAGTTTACATGTTTATATAGAATGCTGATACGCTTGGGTGACTACCCCCTACATTCAGTTATAAAAGAAGTTATAACGGTTCGGAGGTTCAACCATCGCAGATGGCTGGAATATAGAGAGATATTATGTAGATGTTCGACAATTCATGTGAATATGTTGTATGTCGAGCGTGAAACCTATCAAGGTTATTGAAGTCGGTTGTGTCGAGGTTTGGAGTTGTTGAAGTCGATGTTGAACCTGTCGAAATAGTCGAAGTGCTAGACTTTTTCGAAGTTTAATAACATGCCAACTACTGTTTGGATCACATAATGCATGAGAAGTGGTACCTCTCAAATACCCGAGAATCCACTGTACTATCCTCCAATTCTCTTTACATGTATTTTTCATATACCTACACACAACTCTCATTGCATGTGCAATATCTGACCTTATGCACACCATGGCATACATCAAGCTGCCAACTGCTGATGAATAGGGAATCTTGGACATGTATTCTATATCTTCATGTGTTTTGGGACACATCTCCTTACTTAGTTTTAAATGGATGGCCAAAGGTGTACTAACTAGTTTTGCATTATGCATTCTAAACCTCTCCAACACCTTTTCTATGTACTCACCCTGAGACATTTTCAATTCGTGATTATTTCGGTATCTTGTTATTCTCATAACAAGGATTTGCTTTGCAACACCCAAATATTTCATCACAATTGAATTATCTATTTTCCTTTTGAGCACATTTATAAAATGCATGTTATACTCTGCAACAAGTATGTCATCCACATACAATAACAAGATACTATATCTTCCATTATCTAGACTCTTAAAATAAACATAATGGTCATAATGACTTTACTATAACCTTGTTCTATAAAAAAAACTACCAAATCCCAAATACCACTAGTTCAGCCCATACAATATCTTCTTCAACTTGCAAATAAAATTATCCTTCCCTTTGACCTCGTACCCCTGTGGATGTTGCATATAAATCTCTTCCTCCAAATCCCCATGGAGAAAAGTTGTTTTTACATATAACTGTTCAAGATGCAAATCTTCTACTTCCACTACACTCAAAATAGTCCTAATTGAAGTCATTTTAACAATAGGAGAAAATATTTCATCAAAGTATATAGCTTTCTTTTGTGCAAACCCCTTTACAACAAATCTATCCTTGTACTGATTCTTGCCTCCATCTTCTTCCTTCAACATGTAAAACCATTTATTCTACAATGCTCTTTTACCTACATGAAACTAAACCAAATACCAAGTCTAGTTTCTTACCAATGAGTCCATATCCTCATTCATGCCTTGCTCCCACTCTTTCTAGTTTCCACCTGCATTGTTTCTTCATAACATTCTGGTTCATTAGAATCAGTCATCAATAAATAACACAGTGAAGAAGATAATCATTTAGGGGGTATACTTAACCTGGTAGATCTTCTTACACTTGCAGGATTTCAGGTATCTGCTGTTGTTCTTGATTTTATGGTACCTATTAGCACATGTGCTAAATTTTTAAATTTTCCACATAAGGCATATGCGCTAATCCCCCTTCAAAGTCTGGGCCAGTAAAAAAATGAGGGGTAGGGTAAAAAAAATTTCATATCTGATGACCTAGAGGTATGCTGGAAAGGATGGGAAATGGATTGGGAGGATTATTCCCAATCCTGAATGTCAAAACAGTAAAAAATCCTTTGGCTCAACTTGGAAATGTGTCTAAGTATGAGAAATCTGATCAAGGATAGGCCTTGGCAAGAACGGAAGGTGGAGATCCAACCCTCAAAGAGATCAAAGGGCCAAAACTCATATTCACCCAAGGAAAACCGAGAGCGGAAGCACAAAGGAGATAAAAATTTGCTAATGGAATCCTGACTTCTTCCTTCTACGTTCCAAGATCCGATGGCCCAGGATGCTTCTGCCTAGGATCAATGGTCTAGAAAATGGTAGAGATCGAAAATTGGAAAGGATAAAGAAGTTTAAGCTTGAAAGGTTCAAATCCTGATTTCTGCTTTCCACTATCCAAGATCTAGTGGTTCAGGAAGCTTCTGCCCATATCAATGGTGCGGAAAGAAGCAGAAGGGCGGAGACCAGAAATCGAGAAAATTAAGAATTTGATCATGAAAATTTGATCTTCTGCCTTCCGCGATCCACATATCCAACAGTTTAGAAATATTCCACCCAGATCAACGGTCCGAAAAAGAGAAGAGGAGCATAAATTAGAAGAAAAAGTACAAAGAAGAATTTGGTCATAAAAGTTGAGGTTCCAGGTTTTGCTTCCCACCAGATCCAACGGTTCAGGGAGCTTCTGCCCAGATCAACAGGGCGGAGAAGAAAAACAAGGTGGAGATTGGAAAGCGGAAATACCAAATGGTTTTGTCACAAGAAGTTGAAGGCCCAATTTCTGTGATCCGCCATATCTACGGTTCATAGAGATCCTGCACATATCAACAGTATGAAAAGAAGTAGTAGGGCGGAGGTAGAAATCCAAGAAACTTAATAATTTGATGATGAAAAGTTGAAGTTCCGGGTTCCAATTTCTGATAGATATACTGCTTAGATCATTCCTACTCAGATCAACGGTTTGGAAAGGAGGAGAAAGGCAGAAGTCAGAAGCATAAGATTTGGGCCGAAAATCGCAGAAACCCTGATTTTCGCTTTCCACCAGCCTGCAACTTGATCTCAGATCAACGACCATGAATGATGGTGAGGTAAAATCAATGGTGGAGAACAATTCCGCTAATGCAACTAACACAGAGAAAGTCATGGGGAAAATCTATGAAATGTTATAGAGTATTCAAGTATAGACATGTGTATCCACATCCCTGTTTAGATTAAAAGATCAACGGTCCACGACAATTTCGCTGGTTAAAGATGTAAGGAAGAGAAAATTCTGTTACAGAAAACCGAAGGAGGAGCTGAGCGATTGTTTTCATCCAACAGGCATGGCTTCTAGGTGTTTAATTTCCCATTTTTTTCCATCATGCACATCCCATCATGGTTTCCTGTTTTGATTTTTGTGATCATGGTGAATCTTTCAGATCAAAATTTGTTACGATTTTATGCATGCGGGTTTGATCTCCATTCTCTGTATTTGGATCTGTTTTGAGGTTGGTCTCTAGAGCTTGCTTACACTATAAATATACCCTCGAAAGAGGAAGAAAGGGTTGAAATACTTCATTCAGAAACCTCAACGTTTGGGTTTTGTAGCTCTATCATTTTCTTGGAAGCTTTAATGAAAAGTGTGCTCTGAGTTTTTTGAGATTCATCATGATGTCCACTGTTCAGTCTATTTTTCCTGTGTAAATTTCATTTCCATGTATGTGTATATTCTTCTAATTCATTTCTAGTTATATGTGATGAATTCACTCTCCGTCAAGCGCTCTTTGCATCAGATTATGCATTTGTTATGTGTTTCTGTTAAATGTTTTGGAATTCATCTTTTATGCTCCACTGCAATTAGTAGCCCTTGCTGTTTATTCTTCTAAATGTGTGTTCAAGAGAATGATCCCTAGATTGGTGCCTCCTGTTACATCGAGATTCTCTTTTCCCTCTGCCATCTCTTCAAAGATATTTTGCTAAATATTGATGCCTATTTTGCCTCAGATTATGAAGGTCATTTCTGGTTATTATTTTCTATAAGTCCTTGAATGTTTCAGGCCTTGACTCCATTTCCAAATGGTATTTCTTGTATGTATGTTTCACCAGTTTTAAATATGCAAATACCCTATTCCCATCAGAAATATAGCCATTGTGCAAGCTGATTAAAGGCATATGTATATGTGAATTTGTTTTTGTGACAAAGAAAGGGCCTTCTTTGACTATAAGGATAGAATACAGTCTAAATATTGGTTGAAATGGTTACCCCTGCGACTTACTATCACAACCATAGGAAAATTACAGGGTGATAACATCTTGGCGTTGTTTTCAGCGAATGAAAGAGAAAATCATCCCTGGTAAAAATGACATGATCGTAGCTCTATGATTTGGTTGAGCAGCCGGTATTAGACACATAATTGGTTGTACATGCTCTGGAGACTCCACACAAGTTTTGAAGGTGACTCCACTAGGAAATACTAGCATCCAGAAGAACCCACACGAGGAGAAATCTTGATGCAGAATTCTTCCAAGAAGTATTTGATTTAGAAAGTGTGATCTGAAGTGCCAATAGGCTGTAAAGGTTTGTCAGAAATATTTCCTTGTTGAAGGTGTTATTTCTGTTGATGATATATCTAAACATTCTAATGAGGAGTTTGGGCTAACCTTCCCTAGAACAAAATCTAAGTCTAGCCTACCTGACTTGGTTTCTGATACCTCTGCATTTGACTTCCCCCACATTTCTTGGTCACCCCATACCTAAAAACCTCTAGGGAGGGATTCCCAACATTTTCCTGACCCAGAGTGCCCTACACTTAGTCCTGATTCAACCCTGCTAAATTCCACTATCATAAGGCAATCTACTGCCACATTCCCCCCCTCCCCCCCACTACTTCAAAGTCTAATAATCATTCATCTTCCAATTTCACAGCTCCCTACATTCCTCACAACTCACCAAGTTCTGTTCTACCAATATTAATCCGCCATGTAAACCCTAATCTACCTCCAAGGATGGAAAATAGATTTGATCCTCTTGATCTTCCTGCTACTCAACATGACCTACCTGAAAGGAATTCCCAGAGGCTCAAGCAATTCAATGGGGAAAGGGGCTATTTAGCTGAAGAACACCTGGGGTGGTTTTTAGATTAGATAGACTTGCAAGAGGTGGATCATGATGATGTTAAGGTCAGAATATTTTCCCAAATCATGGTGGGAGAAGCAAGGAAATGGTACAAAAACCTCGCAAATGATTCTATCCTGAGCTATCAAGCCTTTGAAGATTCTTTCAAGGAAAAGTGGGCTGACTAGAAGAACCCTAAAATATATCTCTCTCAATGCCATTCCATGAGGAGGAGGGAGAGTGAGTCTGTCCAAGAGTTTTCTGACAAGTTTTTGAAAATATGCAATTCCATCCCTACCCAGCTCAAACCTCCCATTGGTTCTGCCGAAATCCAATATGGGGAATATTTTGATAGTGATTTTACCTTGTGTCTAAGTGAAAGGAGATCAACGTCCTTGGAGGCTATGATGAAAGATGGCATAGAGGTGGAGGTAAAACTGACTGCTGCAAGAAAGAAGAAAAGGGACAAAGGAGAATGGAGAAGGGAGGAAGGAGAGTGGAGAAGAGAAGAGGGAGAATGGAGAAGAGACGGGGGAGAGTGGATAAGAGATAAGGGAGAATGGAAAAGAGATGGGGGAGAATAGAGAAGAGATGGGGGAGAATGGAGAAGAGAGGAAGGAGAGAGAAGATAAAGGAGAAAAGATAAATAACCTGAACAACCCTCTACCTCTAGCTGACAATATTTCAAGATAGAAAAGATGTTGAGAGCTGTGGAAAGGATGATGGAGATGTTCTCTGTGGATGGTAGACCACCTCCCAGGGAAAATCAAGAATTGCAGAACAAGAACTAGAAAGCCAGAAGGCCTCAAATTCCCAAAAATAGGAAGAGGGACCAGAGAAACCCTCCTAATTCACCTATTAGACCTCCATTCCAGGAAAATTATGTAGAGCTGGCTGGAGAAGATTAGGCAGAAGATGAAATCCATCAGATGGACACTTACACACCCTTCACCTTTCTGACAAAAGAGGAACATGATAAGGATTGTCTTGAAATGGGAGAGATTCTTGCTAGAGAAATACATAAATTCAAGAGGGGATACCAACTAGCTGTCATGGATGCACATAGACAGATTGGCCTAAGGAATAGAGATGTCCTTGTGGTGAAAAATAAAGAGGCCATAAACAAGGCCTCTATAAGAAGGCCAAAGAGTATTCCACTTCCTAACGACCCCTCCACGAGTGTAGCAAATCCCAAAGGGAAGGAGAAAAAGGATGATAATTTGAAGATCTCAGATCAGGGGAATAATCTTTTTAGTTTGGAGGTTGAAATTGAAAAGATAAAAATATCCGTCCCTCTCACCGAGCTATTAAATTTTTTTGAATACCATTGTAAATTTTCCACCATGTTGAAGTCTCCAAGAGAAGTTTCTACAATGTCACACTCCCTAAATCTCCAAGATGATAACCCCACCTTCCTTTTTGGACCCTATGTAGAAGAGTATTATGATGATGATACCCCTCCTTTCTATACCAGTATAAATATTCACAATGCCATCTTACCAAACATTGGAAGGATAAGGAGCTGGCTATGTCCTGATTGATCCAAGAAAAAATAAACATTTTATTTCTTGTAGATTAGAGTTCGAATCTACAAATAATACAGCCGAGTATGAAGCACTAGTTCAGGGACTGAAAAAGGAAATAGAACTGAAAGTGAAAAATATGAAAGTATATGGAGACTTTGAAATTGTTGTTAAGCAAATTCGAAATAAGATACATTGTATTTCACCACATTTAAAATCCTATCAAAATGAATTTTGGGATTTGATTATAAATTTTCACGCATTCAATATTGTGTCCATTCCTAGATTAAAGAATACAGCAGCTGATTTACTAGCTACCTCAGCTGTAAGGCTAGTACCTTCTAATAATATATGCTCTATTGAATTACTTTTCAGGCCTTCTATTATGGATATGATCACCAATTTACGGGTTTTTGACGACGATCAACACATTTTGGAATGCTTGATGAATGATGAGACTTTTAAAGGAGCAATAATAGATGATGAAGAACATCAAGTAGAATTAAAATTTGGGAATTTTATTCCTAAGGGAGTTAGGAACCTGGAACGAATGTTTGACTTAAACAACAAGTTCAGAAAGCCAGCGAATGTCATGACTCATAGCTCATCCTTGCAATTTGAGCTAATAAATTTGGGGACTGAAGCTGAACCTAGATATGGAAATTTGGGAAAGTGCTGTTCTCTGAGCGAAATGAGTAAGTTCATTAGTCTGTTCAAACAATACAAAGATGTGTTTTCCTGGACATATGAAGAGCTTAAAACTTATGACACAAAGCTCATACAACATGTCATCCCGATTAAAGCTGGAGTCAAGCCTTACCAACAGCCTTTGAGGAAGATGCATCCAAAGACGGAACCTTTAATTCAGAGTGAAGTGAAAAAATTGTTGGATGCTAAAATTATATTCAAAGTCAGACATTCGGAATGGGTTTCGAATTTGGTGCCAGTAAGGTAAAATTCTGGAGAAATCAGGCTCTGTGTAGATTTCAGAAACCTCAATCGTGCGTCGAATAAAGATAACTATCCAGTCCCACCCATGGAGCAAATATTGCAGATGGTTTCAGGTTTTGAATTATTTTCATTATTAGATGGATTCTCTGGCTATAATCAAGTATTAGTAGCTGAATAGGATAGGCTTAAAACCACATTCAGAACCAAGTGGGTAACCTTTTCTTACAGGAGAATGCCCTTTGGACTCATAAATGATGGAGCTACTTTCCAGAGGGCCATGGATATAGCTTTCCATGGTCTAATTGGCCATAGTGTTGTGGTATATCTCGATGATGTCACAATATTTTCAAAAAAGAGAGAGGAGCATGCATTCCATCTGAAACAAATTTTCAAGTGTTGTCGAAAATATGGTATTTCACTGAATCCTAAGAAATGCGTGTTTGTGGTCATAGAAGGAAAGCTACTAGGTCACGTTGTTTCTAAGAAAGGGATCTCCATAGACCCAGAAAGGACTAAAGCCATAGAACAGATCCCTTTACCCCACAACAAAAAAGGTATGCAATCATTCATGGGGACAATTAATTTTGTGTGAAGGTTTCTACCATATTTTGCTCAAATTGTCAAACCTTTGCAGCAAATGGTTAAACAAAGTGTACAATTTAAATGGACTGACATGGAAAGGAACACATTCAGTAAGATAAAAACATCTATTGCTCATGCACCATCACTCAAAAGTCTGAATTTCGAAAAAGATTTTATTCTGTACACTTTTACATCTGATGATTCATTGGTAGCAGTGCTTACGCAGAAGGAGGATGAGGGATATGAGTACCCCATATCATTTATGAGCACTGGTTTGTAGGGAGCTGAATTGAATTATCCAACTGTTGATAAACAAGCTTATGCAGTTTTCAAAGTGGTAAAGCAATTCAGGCCATACATACTTAAGAACCGTACTAAGGTAATAGTTCCACACCCAGCTGTAAGATCTCTTTTTGTACAAAAGGAATTAGGAGAAATAAGAGGCAACTCGGTAACAAACTTACAAGAATATGATCTTGAGTTCAAACCAGCATCCATAGTAAAAGGGTAGGGATTGTGTAAACTAATGGCTGAAGGTAAAGACAATGAAGAAAACAGTTGGGACAATGAAGCTAAGTTACATATGGTGGATGTATGTCCCCTCTTCACAGCTCCAGATTCTTGGTACCGAGACCTAGTTCATTACCTTCAATAAGGATATTTGCTGGAACATTGGAATTCCAAACAACGAAGAGCATTACATCTAAAATCAACTTCATATCAGATAATTGATGGATTATTATTCATAAAGAATTATGATGGAGTTTTTCTCAGATGCTTAGAGCAAGAATATGCAAAGAAGGTCATAACATAATTACATGATGGGCCTGGTGGAGGTCATTTTTTTCTGGAGATACAACATCCCATAAGATTCTTAGAGCCGAGTATTACTGGCCTACACTGTTTAAGGACGCTCATGCTCATGTCAGAAAGTGTGATGTTTGTCAAAGAGGTGGTAGAAGACAAGATAAACCAGTGGGGCTTTTGAAACCAGTGATGATAACAGAACCATTCAAACAATGGGGAATTGATATCATTGGAGAGATAAAACCCAATTCTTCCTTGCAGCACAAGTACATTTTGACGGAAACTGACTACTTCACTAGATGGGTCGAGGCCATTCCGTTACGCAAAGTGAATCAAGATGCAGTCATGGATTTCTTACAAGATCACATCATGACCATGTTTGGGGTTCCAATTTCCCTGGTTTTTGATAGTGCTACTTACTTTTCTTCTATTAGATTAACTGCATTTGCTAATGAAAGAGGAATCAAGTTACATTATTCTGCAAACTATTGCCCATAAGGAAACGGTTTAGCAAAATCTACAAATAAGATTATAATTCTAAAGAAAACCGCAATAGAAAACCAGAGAAGTTGGCATTTAGTGTTACCTAATGCTCTTTGGGCTGATAGAGTCACACCTAAGAATTCCTTAGGTGTGTCACCTTACACTCTTGTTTACGGAAAAGAAGATATTCTTCCTCCCAACATTCTGTTGCCATCTTCCATAATAGCTCAAGAATCTAGAGGTACCGATAACAAAATCCTATAGATTAGACTCTATAATCTTTTGAAGTTGGAAGAGTCTAGGTCCAAAGCCAAAGGACGATTTAATCATCAGTAGGAAGTAGTGAAACATTGGTTTGATAAGCATAAAGCTGGAAGCAAAGAATTCGAAGTGGAAGATTTGGTTCTTAAGTGGGATCATCCGCATGATGAAAAGAGAAAGCAAACTAAGTTCCAACAGTTATGGGTAGGCCCTTTTCAAATTGCAGCAAAGCTTGGCCCCTCAACTTACAAGTTGTAAGACCTATAGGGGTGGGAAGAGAACTTACCAGTTAATGGTTTATTTCTCAAACCTTATTTTTCTTGATTTTCAGTTCTTGGTTATCTTGTACATAAATAAACTGATTATTTTACTTTATTTTTTATTTGTTGATTTGTTTTAGTTAGGGTTTCATTGATTTCAATAAAAAGCACAACTTTTGGTTGCATGGAGTTCATCAGAATTTTGGATTAACTAAAATCTTTGATTATAAGACTGTGTACTATTGATTTATTTGAAATAACTTCTTCTAGTTTAGCAGTTTTCCTAAATTGCTATGAACACATTGAACTCCTACTTGATCCTTGTAAAATAAATTAGGATCAAAAGGTTTGGAATACTATTTCGAGGCTCTATCCATCTCACATTAAGAATGTCTTAGGGGGTGACCGCAAAATACCCATGGAGAGGAAGCATGGTAAACAATATATTATATTTAAATGATCCCATGCTAGGATTTGAAAGCCAAAAGGAAAATAAGAGTCAAAATATCCTAAGAAAGCAATATGTATAAAAAAAAAGTACTTAACCATATTAGTACAAGATTGCCAAATTTCTTCTCCGTCCGTGAGCTGAAAATTAAATACATCTTTCACACAAAAGGGACTATGGATAGAGGAGGCTGAATAAAATTTCAGAAAGAAGGAAAAAAGGGAGGACTCTAAAGATGACAGAAGTCCAAAAGCACAAAAGTGTAAAATGGCATGGGAATGAGGAACAAACGAATATTTCTATTTACCATATGTTACAATCCTATGGTGTCTAAGCTGGTAGCTACCGAAGACAGAGGTAAAAAATGAAACTCATATCCCTGGCCTCAAAAGAGTTATCTAGACTTTGAAATCTTGGTTTCCATTTTCCCTAAATTGGACTATCATCAATGATTAAAAGTACATACATCTTCCATTTGGGAAATCCAGACATCTAGAAGAATGTAGCATGTTGGTATTATCAAAATAGTCTGTTTCTCAAAGAAGAAATTGTCCAGAGATCTGTGTTCACCAGGTAGTCGCCAATTGTTGCAACTGCAACCTTTGCCCAAAATTTTTAAAATTTTGGACCCTTCCTTTATTTTATCTAGCCTGGGATTGTTTGGTTTCCTAAAATCTATCATTCCTCTGCTGTAAATTTTGATCTTTTGAAGTTGAAGTAGGGTCAAATGATTTTCCCTTCATTTCGTATTTTGAATGATCTAGCACTACCGTTTGTCCAGCAAAAGACTGTGGAGTTTTGTTTTATCTTTCAAAGATTAACATTTGACTCTTGATGATTTCCTTTCATTTCAGCGGTTTATTGATGAAGGAATCGGGGCATTAGTCTTCTATACTGCCGCCGTTTCAGAAGGTAAATAGTGAACGTCCTGATGGACAGTCCTGTTTCTCACTGACCTGTGCTTTTATATCCTTTGTTGTTTTTTTTGAAACCCTCGATTACTTGTTTTTTTTTTTTAATCGCTATCGAAATGTTTTTGACATTGGATCGGAGGGCTTGTCATTTGTATCACCGACACTGCGAAATATATTGTGTTTTGAAGTTCCAATGTGTTAGTGATTAGTATTTTCGATCACCGACGCATAACCATCACGACGTTAGTGCTCGAAATTGTCGACACTATGGCAGTGTTGAGGTTTGAATCACCGAATCATAGTGTTTAAGGGTTTCAACTGCCAATGGGTTCTATGTTATCATGGAACCTGCAGTTGGTTTGTTGCCCGCTATTGCGACTGCCTATGGAACTATCCACCCATAGCATGTAGAGTTTTCGACACCGACAGAGTCGGATTCTGCTGACCTTTAGCCTTCGATCTTTTGATCATCGATGATTTTATTTTATCGCAGGACCCGTAGTCTGTCTGCTGCCTATAGGACTATTCTCTCGATGTCTAGTGCTTCCGACCGTCGATAGGGTTTTTTTCCCTTCGATAAGGTTTTTCCAGCCGATTGTTTTATCGATAGTTATATATAAAGAGGTGGAGCACTTTTTATTATTTATCCTTGCGGAAACTCGCGTTTGCTCCAGTTCATGTCGATTGAGCTGTTTAGCGTGCCCAACTATCTGGATTTCACTCATTAGCGTGCTATCGTGGAGGTTTTGGATCATCACGCCGATTGCATAGCGTTTTGCCAGGTAGGAAAACCACTGTTTCCTTTTTCTTGATTTTTATTGGTCATTTTAAGAACCATGGTTTTCCCTGGTTAGGTTTTCCCATAGTTGTGTAGTCATCCATTTAGAATGAATATTTATCCTCGCAGTATGCTTATTAGATAGTTTGACAGTTTTCTTTGGCAGTGGGGTTTTTTTTTTGAGCCTGCGTTTTGAGCAGTTATGGTTATTTTGTCCCTGTCTGAAATATTAGGTGGTCGGTGCAGATTAGCATTATGCTGTCTGCACTACCAATTTTGGGTTTGTTTATGGCCGTCCAGAGGGGGTTTAAGTTTTCATATGCGCTTACCCTATTTTCGTGGGATGACGAAGGTTTTGATTTTGATCGAGTCGGGGATTTACATGATGAGAACACAGTATAGGGTCTCACGTTTGAGGATTAGCCTTATTGATAGCGTGGTTCATGTTTTATTGAAGAGTTAGATTATTTTGAATGCAGTCTGGATTAAATGATGAGTTTTCTATCAGGGTTGTGTTCTTAGTTACAGATGGTGGACTTAGAAGATTTTAAGACACAACTTGCAGGAGTTTCTTTGCCTTGTCATTTTTTCTTTTCATGCATGAATACTCTGTATAGTTTATTTTTAAGAATGCATATGGAAGAGGTAAATAGGTTGATACAGTTTTTCTTCATTACTAAAACACTTGCTAAAAGTTTAAATGGTCTAAGAACATACCGTGTTTATGACAGGGTGACTGTTACAAAGGAGATATGTCTAAAAGACAAAAGAAGAAGGCTCCAGTTATAGAAGGAGAACCAGAGGTTGAAATCATCACCAAGGTTGAATAGATATATGAAGATACCAAAGCTACCATTGAGGTTGAACCAGGTTATAAATGGGGGGAAATATACAGGATGATTGCAAATCAGAATGTGCCTGATGCAGGATTTGAAGAGCTGACTATTTATGCAAACATCGAGAAATCGGCTCTTATGAAAGTAGCCATAAGACCGGAGTTGTTTCCATGCTTAGAGCTGATCAGTTGGATTCTACCTAGGGCAGATGTAACTACGATTATCTTGGAAAATAATGCTAAATAGGGGTACACTGCATACATCCCTACTTATGTCTCCATGGCATATCATATGCCTCCTGCTCAGATTTACTTAACAAAAAGCTGGTTGAAAGAGATAGATATGGACCTGGTAGAAACAGTAAAAAGAATGATGATACTAGGGAAGAAATTTTGAACCAGGCCATCAGGAGAATATGATACATCCACTCTTTGGACCCCTTATATATTTATAGCACTGATGCTGAATAGAATTTTTGGGAGAGCTCACAGAAAAAGCTTCAAATTGGGATGGATACCAATTATTTTCTATGTGGCCACTCAAGGAACCATATTCAATTGATCAAACATAGTGTCCAATATCCTCTTAGCATGCATATCTTCATCTTTGGGAGGGGTATCACAGAAGAAGTCAGATTTCTACATGAGCTCTATTCTAGTTGACTATATACTATGTACCCAATATTTTCCAGCCTTGAGGTGTAATTGGGATAGGGACATGACCCCGATATAAACTGCATATAAATTATTTTGGGCACACAAATACCATGGCTACTACAGAGAAATATGTGAACACTTCATGATGTCGTTGTACACTCTAATTTTCCTGATCGAATGCAACTGCATGTCCGAAGAGGCGTTCAAGGTCATTGAGGAATATGGAGACTATTATTTAACTGAGGAAGGGATTGTAGCAAGGATTTCTCCCTGCTACAGGGGCAGGAATGGATCCCTTATGCCTATAGGGCACAAGGGTAGGTTCCTGCTAATGGTAAATGCAGAAAAACGAAATGGAAATAAGATAAGCAGAACAATAAACTAATCTAAGAAATAAGAACACAAAACTAATCTAAGCAAGACTATGAGCTAAGAACAAAACAAAAAGAAGGAGATGAAACATTGGTGAACCCCTCTGCAGAAAATGGGTTAGGGTTCTGCCTCCTTAAAACCTTTCAAATAAAACCCTAAGCTACAATGGAGAAACCTGCAAAACAATGTTAAATAAAACCTGCAAATGGAATAAGAGTTAGAAAACAAAGCATGTTAAACAACTAAGAAGCAAAAATAACACATGGGTATACCTTCTCTTGGGTGGAATTGGGCCACCATGCCCTAGCTTGTGGAAGCACCTCTCTTGGTTGCGGAGCAATGGCTCAAATGGAAATGGAGATGGAGGGAGTGTGGGTGGCTTGAGAGGCAAATGTGTCTCAAGGCATCCACAGGCAGCATAACAATATGCAAGGGAGAAGTGTTTTGAGAGTGACCCCCACCCTCCTTTTAAAGCTTTTCCAAGGGGTTTTAGGGTTTTAAGCCCCTGGTTAGGGTTTTAGCCCCTTTTTTGGGCCTTTAGCCCCTTTCGCCCTAACTTTAGCCCCTTTTAGGGTTTTAGCCCCTTTTTGAGGGCTTTAGCTCCTAGGGGCTATTTTGGGCTCCTTTTTGGGGTTTTTTAGCCCTTTTTCTTCATCCTTAGGCTATTTTGGAGTTGTGGGGGTCCAATGGAGGGTCTTATGGAGTGATATGAAGGTTGTGAGATGGTGTCCTTGGGTGGTGTAGGCCATTGAGAGCTAAGTGGGGGATTTTTGGGTTAACAGATTGCCCCCTGATGTGTGAGGGCAGGAGCTCAACGTATGGCCGACGAACATCATAGGATTTGCTATGTAGAGGTGGTGCTTCTAGGGCTGGGGCATGGTGGATTTTGGTTTTTGTATGAAGTTGGTTCCCATCAATGGGTGAGATACAATAAATATGTGACATGTATATGGACGAGGCGGGCATTCCCATGCTCGTGACAATGCCAAAAGAATCATTTGATCTATGCTCTAAAATACAAGAGCTGATCATATACAACTGATGTTACAATGGTGGTTGCCTTCATGTGAGGCTAAATACAATACTGATCTGGTACATTGGTCCCATGGAATTCTCATGGAATGCTATATCTTCATGACTGATGGTTTGCTGGATCTGGTACATAGCTGTGTAGACTCACTGATTGAGAGTTAGAGTCTCTGCGGTACAAGTATGCTGCATCAATCATAAAGGTATATCGACGCACTGCTGGGGCTTGTGAACATTGTCTCCAACACAACCAGGAAATCGCAAGGGACATAACCTGTTTAGGTCCCTTAAGTGGACTTCACCAATGTGCTAGAGTTAGGTGACATCCAGGGTCTTCGACCAAGTACTGTGCAGACCAAACCCTGTATGAATCTCAACGGTGTGATGATGGAGTTGAAGTTGAGCACGTGAGAAACAACCATCCCAAGAGGCACTAAGGACTCCTCTCAAGTGATCCAAGGAACTCAGTAATGATGTAAATGAAACCAAGGTACAGGGACCTCTGGGTCTATCCTCTGGAATATGTGTGTTGGCGTCGACAGAGGGAGACCTGTCCATAGTCAAGGCAGTGATGTTTCCTTGACCAAGAGCGTGAGGGATAACCGAAAGGTGTGAAGCAATCTGTGGACTGACTCACTGAATTGGGGGGGAGGGGAGGGGAGGGAAGGGAAAGAACTAAATAGGGTTAGGGGGGGAGTGGGAGACTCAAACTTCCTTTTTTTAGAGTATGATGGCAGGGCGGACTAGGCAGCAAGTGAAACTGACTAAAGGGAATGGGATCATAGCTGTAATACTGGGAATGTCGCTGTAGATGGGAAATACTTGGAGGAGGTGGACACTTTTGATACTGATGGGATCCAAGGAGGACACATTGCAGAGTACTATGAACAAAGGCAACCCAATGTGGGGATGCTACCAAACTATTTTATGTGGGGTGGTGTCTAGGGACACCATTGTGGTATGATCTCGTGGATTTTCGGCAAGCCCGAGAAGGTAAATTCTCGATGGTGATTTCAATTTTAGAGATTCTGAAAGCATGAAGAAGACTCCAGTGGGGGCTCTTTTTCATTGGTAGTCTCTTGTGTCTGAAAAAGGATAAAATTATACATAGGAGAGATCACCCATCCTGTAGGGGATGAGAGACTTCTTTACTGTTGGTAGTCCAATTAGGCCGGAAAAGGTTAAACCTATACTGACTGGACAGTCATTCAGATAATTTTATGAGCATGAATGAAACCAAGTTTGCTCGACAATATTTTCTTGATGAGACAGCTGGAAAAGAGCTTAACGACAACCGGTGGTGAGCTTTTTCGTAAAGTGCGGCCCCTCTGCCCGAGAAAGCATAAAAGTATGCAGAGGGGAATGGTCTTGGCTTGAGTGTGCCAAGGAAGTCCTTTTTAATTGATGGTCTACATGGTCTGCAAAAGGAGGTAAACGAGATGATGTAGATGCTATTTCCTATACTTTAGCAAGCAGGAAAGGAAGCAACTGCACTCGGCAATCTTTTCATTGTTTTAAGGAGTCAGAAAAGAGCTTAAACGAAAGTCCAATATGGTCAACTGATTGCGGTGGCACAGGCGGTGCCCCATGTCGAGATGGTGGACAGAGGTCCAAAGGTCATCTGCACAGTATGGATGAAGTAGAAGGCTCTCAAACATACCAATACATGCACGAGATAGATCGCGGCAGAGGCTCGCGAGTCGGTGCGACAGAGGCACGCAAACCTAAGTGGCTCTTGGACAGAGGTCATGAGAGCGTGTGTGTGTGTTGCGGTGGACAGACTTGAATACATGCGATGTAAATACAAGTTCGAGGGCACTTATATGCCAAATACATGAAAGAAAAATAAAGGGTTTTATGGACGATGGTCTAGATGTCTGCGTAAGGTGCGGTGGAAAAGACAATTATAAATGTAAAAATAAAAGTAAAATTACATTCCTTAACGGGCGGTGGCCCGAAAACTCACATGAGTTGCGGTCGGGAAGTGTGATGTAGGTATAGGTCCATGGACACTTGCATCATCATGTCATGGCTCGTAAATCAAGGTGACTTGTGGGAAATGGTCCCGAAATTGGTTTATTAAACATGAGACGATGGTCTCAGAAATGGAAATTTGAGCCCGGAGGTGTGAGAGGTGTCTCAAACTTCTTCCAGGTGACTTTGGATTAGCAGCCAATGGTGCTACCCCTGATTTGTGCTGAAAAACATTGAAAAACAAGAAAAATAAAATAAAGCAACTCATTGGTGATGTTTAAGCGTAAAATTTCTTGAAGTAGAGCCCATTGCGGTGGTTCTCCAAGAGTTGTCCATCAGAGTCAATGAAGAGGTATGCCCCCTTGCCAATATGAAGGTCATTGGAAAGGCGGGGTGATGGAATCTGGTCTTTTATGGGAAGAACCGATTCCATACTATGGTTTAAAGGGAATGGGGTAAAACCTAAGGCAATTTTACATATATCTCCGTCATTGTGTAAGTGGTGCTGGGATAGATCAGGTGGATCTTCCACAGGCGATGAGATGGAAGGGCAACTGGTGCTAGAGATCATGTAAATGGTATTGATTGTTGTTTTTGTGGCCTTGCCCCCAGTCTTTGTTGGAGGAAGAGGGGAAATCCTGGAGACAAGAGGAGTCTCTGATGGACCTGGAGGTAGGTGCAACATCATCTCAATTGGCTGGACATCAGTCAACACATCCTAGGGCCTCTGAGGTATGGTAGGTGGTTCAAGGTACCATAGAGGATTTCCTAGTGTGAAATCCTGTAGATGGAGGGTTGCTAAGGTAGACTTACTCACGATCCTGGATGGTAGGAAAAAGAAAAAGGATCATGTTGATCGGGAATGAACCCCATTATTTCCCTGGTAACTAAGGTTGAGGTTGCAACTGAGGTTGTGGCTGTGGCTACGGAAACAACAGAAGAGACAGGTCTAATGGACCATCAGTGATGGTGGAGACAAGCGGGTTAGTTGAACTAGACATCATGTAAATGGACATGGTTTCTGAAGAAGGCGGCGGTGGGTGAACTTCTTCGATCAAGGTGATCTCATACTCAAGGGAATGGTGACAGAGGTCAGCGAGAGCCATTCGAACTTTGGGTAGGTCTTGGCAATGGTGGGAGTAATGTCCATACAAGACACAAAGGGTGCAAGCATGGTTTGTCCTCAATGACTTGTTCCTCACTACTGGTGCAGTTGGGAGTTCAACCACGGGGATGTTTTCGTTTGTATCCATGGCATCCAGATGCACACGGATCACTGGGATTTCAGGGAAATTCTGAGTTGGATGGCCCTGTTGTTCGCAGACGGCACAAGGTGGAACTTGTTGTGGTTCTGCGATGGCTTTGGTGTTTTTACCCCTATCCCTTTTGGGTTGGGGCGGTGTAGGTGTAGGTGTGATGGTTGGCTTGTGCATACTGGGTGGAGGGTGAGACTCAACCGCAATAGGTTGCACCGGGGTTAACACAACCTGGGGCATTGCTGGTTGAGCTCGTGGATCAAGATACCACATTGGGATCCCCAACATAAAGTTGGGTAGGTTGAAGGTGGCCATGACCAGCTTGCTCATGACACTAGGTGGGGGAAAGAGGAAGGGAATTGTATGGACTGGAGATGAGCCCACATAACTCCCAGCTGGTTGCATGTGGGGGTGAGTTTGTGGTTGCAGCTGTGCGTAATGCTGCTATTGCGGGTGATGTTGTGGATGCAGACGATGTTTTGGTTGTGGTTGGGGCTATGGATGTGGTTGCTATTTGGGTGCAACGGTGCTTGATGAGACCATGCACAAGTCCGTAGTTTGCATTTGTGTCAGTGGTGGGGCACCAACGAGAAAGGAGCCGTTATGGTGGGATCAGTAAACAACTTGGGGACCACATTCAACGGTGGGGAAGATGGTGTGTTTTCAACCATAGTATTGGTTGCAGGGATGACGTTAGTGTGCATGGTTTCCCCTTACGGATCAATGGTGGTGATGGTAGGGATAATGTTGGCAGGTGCTGTTAACCCTTGCAGATCATGGTAGGTGAGCTGGTTAACTATCACAATCTTCCCTTTGTGGGGGGAACATCATGAGGTGAAAGATAGTTGATGCGATGGCTCACATGGAATACATGTAACTCCTTCCGAGGAGGAGGTTGTAGTTTAGTTGAGCGTTGACGACTTCAATGTCAATCAAGATTGTCTTCCTGGCTAACGTGATGGGGACATGGGGGAGGATTCCTTGGGCTTTAGTGGGTTGTCCATCATAAGCCCATAGAGTCATGGAGGATAGTTGTAGAATTGATGATCCAAGCTTTTGCCAAACCAAGGTAGACATGACGCACGTGGATGCGCCCTCATCAACTATGCATTGGTGCACAACCAAATTCTGGATGGACACTGGGATTTGGAAGGCAATAGTGGAGGGCATGCATGGTTCCTTTTTCTCCATGTCAAAGGTGATCATCTTGGAGTCGGAGGGGTCTACTGTCCTTAGAGCAGCTAGTAAGGATTTCTGCTGCATTGGGCACATTTTAAGTACCTCAAGAGAGGACATGGCGGTTGGTGTTTGGGACAAATCATCCAGAATGCTATAGATGACTGCAGCTCTAGCTGTGGCATTATTGGCAATTCTACGTATGGGGGGGCACAGGAATGGGGGTAACTGGAGAGGTAGGTTGGCTGTCTTAGATGTGGATGCTGCTGATGAGTCGACAGGCTCAGTGGTGGTACCGTACTGATTTCATCTAGTCTGTAAGTTGACCTCTTCAATGGTCATGGCTAGCAGGTGGTGAACACCTGTTTCGGCCATGGGCAGTGCCCCTGGAGCATTGGGGTTGGGTTGGGGAGGGGGTGCAGTTCCCACCAATCCTTGGACTGGCAGTGGGTTTTGAAGCACCATGGGGGGAGTTCCTTGTGGTGCCAGGTTGGGTTGTGCTTGGTTTGTAGCATTGGCAACCTGTTGGACCTCATTTCGAATGGCTTGCTTAGCGCCCCCCATGAGGGGACACTTGAATGTGTAGTTCCCATAGACCTCACAGAGTGTGCATGGTTGGTTTGTGCGAAATGGGGTGTTGCGTCTTGGTGCATTTGGTCATGGGGGATTCTGGGTTGGCCGGTTTGCCGCGGCATTATCAGGAGGGTTCGGTTGTTGACCGCATCCCTGCGGTTGGTTATTGCCTTGGTTGTGGGGCTGATTGTTCCTAGCTTTCCCTTGTTGATTGTTGGGGGCAGGCTGGTTGGGATGGTTTTGTTGTGCAAACACTTTTCCCAACGGAGCGGGTGGAGCGAGGACGGGGGATTGAACTTGTTGCACTGGTGGTGCATAGTATATTTGTGGGGGTGGTGGTGCCACAAATGTGGGAATTTTCCCCACATACTATTGTGTTGGCCAAGCCATAGCCTGATCCTACTGTGGTGGCGTAGGTTGTGCATAGGAAGTTGTCGCTCCAGACTGGGACATCATTCTAGCATAGTATGGAGCTTGGTTTTGGTAAGCAACATTAGTAGTGTTGCTTGGTTGTGGTGTGATGGAAGGTGGTTTTGGTCGAGGCTATGGCTATTGGGAGACTGACCTTATGATGCCGTCCTCAACGTGGGATGCCCCCAGTGCGTTGCAGTAGGAGGTACTTAGATGGGGAGCTTTTGGAATGATAGTGTACAGGTATCCAGACTGAGAGTAGATCAAGTCAAATTGCTAGGCCTTCAGTATGGCCTCTTCTTCAAATTGGGGACGTTTAGATGTGATGTCCTTTGCGATGGGCGGGAGCAAAGTCTTAAGGAACCAATCCAAGAATATCCTGTCGTCTAGTTGGATTTTCTATAAGCTACGGCGTCGCCACCATTTATGGATATGGTCATTTATGTGAGTGGCAGTGCTTTGACGATAGCATAGCAGGATCTCCGCCCCCTCATCATATTTGACAGGGAGTTGGAAATACTGTAGGAACATGAAGGCTAGGGAGTTGAAGTTGGGGTACTTGGCTTGTGGCAACTCGATGTACCATTTGGCTGAGGCACCTGTAAGGGTGCATTGGAATAGCCTCTGCCTGATGGAGTCGTCTACAATGCTATTGGATGAGCACCATAGATGGAATGTCATTATGTGGTTTTAGGGACATTCCCTAGCTTTGCCTTCAAACTTGGGGATGTATGATGGCAGCTTAGTTGGCATAGGTGGCCAAAAATATTGGTGGCGGATGGCGTCGTTTGTTAATCTAGCCAAATTAGGCAAGTTTAGACGAGCCATGAAGGGAATATTTGACCCTAAGTTAATGTGGGATGGGGATACGATGGTGGTGGGGTTTGCAGGTGCATAATGCATCTACATGGCTGGGGGTGCTTACGGTGGCACTATGGTAGATGGGCCAATGCCCCCAAGTGTTGTGGGTGGGATGGTATGAGTGGCAAGGACATTGCCCCCATGTATGATAGTAGGGGCAATGTAGGTGGATGGTCCACTTCCCCCCTGTGTGGTAGGAGGGGTAGTATGTGTGGAAGGGACACTGCCCCCGTGTGTTGTAAGTGGGCCAGCTTGGCTGGTCACTATAGGTGGTGGAAGATGGCTAATGACAGTCTACATGACTATGCTTGGGCCACTTGCTAGGTTGTGGGTAACAGGTTGTGATGTGGACATGGGTCCACTTTATAAGGTTAGGCCAGAAAATGGATCTGGATTTGTATTATCCATGGGGCTAGATGGTGCCGTGTGAAGGTTTGGTTCAGACTGATATGGGTTTGAATCCGAATCAGAGGCTATGTGGCCCTCTGACGGTGTGGGAGATCACTGAGAATGGCTACGACAGTGCTGATCGAGTGTTTCGAATGGTGGTGGTTCGCCTCTTAGGCGTGAGGAGGAACGTGGAGGATCAATTGTGTTTGATTTTATGTGTGAAACTGGTGGTAATGAGATTTGGACTCTAGTTTTAATGGCTTCCTATTGGCTGAAGGTGGTCTCTTGGCCACCAAGACTGCCAGAAGACAACGCTTGGCTTGTTCCACATAGGTGTTTCTACTCAATCAAAAGGGGTCGTTGCTCGTTTCGCTTGGCAATTCCTCTCAGCAGCCAGCTGCTTTGGGGTTCCTGTGGTACTCCTCACAATGAGTTTATGGGTAGAGCCCAAGTACTTCCCATAGTTGAAGCAGTTAGGGACTTATGTCCTCAAAGACTGCAGAGTTTTTTTGACTTAGTGTAAATTAGTATATTTTAAGGCTCACTTAGCATCATGAACTGAGTTGGGTTAATTAATTGGTATGGTGTATTTGTTTGGTTGTTTTTTCTAGTATTTGGTTGCTGTAATATGGTTTATGAATTCATCATGGTAGAGTTCATGTCATTGCGGTTATGTATGGAAGCATAAATAAACATAAGTTGTAAACAAGTACAATGATTAACCCTAAACATTTTCTTGCCTAACTAGATGTCTGCCTCACAGTGATATTCCTCTTCAACCAAGAGAAGGTGCTGGGCTCTCAACACAACGGGACTAAGCCCATCCGTAGATCCTCAGGTCACCTCCCAGATGCTAGGTTGGTCAGTAGGGAGGACGCTTAGCACCATGAGAAGCCCTCCTTCTCTACCCCCTCTACCTTCCAGGTCACCTGGTTTTAGTGGTTTGGAACAATATCATGGAGTGCCCAGATCTATATGAGATTTCCCTTCGTTGTATCCTAGAATACCACGGAGGGTGATGATTGGGTCGAGGAGGAAGGGGGAAGAAATATGGTTGATTTTAAGTTGATTTTAGTTAGAATAGGTTCATTTTATTAAGCCATAATGATTTACTTAACATCTACACATTGTTCATGAAATAAAATGCAGAAAATAAAAACAGAAACTGAAATTAAAAAGCCCAAAAATGGGTCTCGCACTTGTAAAAGTCCCATTTTTTTCGAATTGGATTCTGATCAAACCATGAGGAATTACCTCAAAAAGTTGAAAACCACTTTGGAAAAGGGCCCTTTTACCCCTAACCATGGGCAGATTCACAAATGGCTCAACTATTTGGGCAGAAAACGAGCCCGAACATAGGTGAATTTTCAGAAATTCGGTTCAACCGTTTTTGCACAGTTGAGTGATTTGTAAACCACAGAATGGCCAACAGTAACTAGTACTGTGGCCAAATGGGATTGGATTAGCCTTGAGGAGGCTAAACAATAACTATAAATGTACATAAACAAGAATCTAAGATAGATTTAATGTGAAATTTTTGAAAAACTAGGGCAAAAATTTTAAAAACTTGAGAATAAAAAGTTTGGCCCAGGGATCCTGTGGGATCGACCTGGTATGGTCCCCAATTCTGTAGCAAGGATTTCTCCCTACTAAAGGGGTAGGAATGGATCCCTTATGTCTATAGGGCACAAGGGTAGGTTCCTGCTAATGGTAAATGCATAAAAATGAAATGGAAATAACAGAAGCAGAACAATAAACTAATCTAAGAACTAAGAAAAGAAAACTAATCTAAGCAAGACTATGAGCTAAGAAAAAAACAGAAAGAAGGAGATGAAACATTGGTGAACCCCTCTATAGAAAATGGGTTAGGGTTCCACCTCCTTAAAACCTGCAAATAAAACCCTAAGCTACAATGGAGAAACCTGCAAAACAATGTTAAATAAAACCTGCAAATGTAATAAGAGTTAGAAAACAAAGCATGTTAAACAACTAAGAAGTGAAAATAACACATGGGTATACCTTCTCTTGGGTGGAATTGGGACACTATGCCTTAGCTCATGGGATCACCTCTCTTGGTTGGGGAGCAATGACTCAAATGGAAATGGATATGGAGGGAGTGTGGGTGGCTTGAGAGGCAAATGTGTCTCAAGGCATCCACGAGCAGCATAACAATATGCAAGGGAGAAGTGTTTCGAGAGTGACCCCCCAACCTCCTTTTATAGCTTTTCCAAGGGGTTTTAGGGTTTTAAGCCCTTGGTCAAGGCTTTGGCCCCTTTTTTGGGCCTTTAGCCCCTTCCTCCCTAACTTTATCCCCTTTTTTAGGGCTTTAGCTCCTAGGGGGCTATTTTGGGCTCCTTTCGGGGTTTTTAGCCCTTTTTCTTCATCTTTAGGCTATTTTGGAGTTGTGGGGGTCCAATGGAGGGTCTTATGGAGTGATATGAAGGTTGTGAGATGGTGTCCTTGGGTGGTGTAGGCCATTGAGAGCTAAGTGGGGGATTTTTGGGTTAACAGGGATGTATATCAGAATGTATGGTGGCTCCAGGGAACCTTCTCTACTCCCTAAATATGCCACTGATTATGTGCTGCATAAAGCAGTAGTTAGGAAGGTATATATTGATGGTGTGGGGAGTTTCATGTTTGAGCATAAAAAGGAAGCATTTCCTGCCATACCTTTCTGGCTAGGGAGTTATAAGTTTTCAAAGGTAAAACAGACTGCAAAATTTGTGTAGGAGCTGGAGCACTTCCATTTTGGTGAGATGAATTTCACAGGAATGACTCTCGAAATAATGTAGCATAACACTGCAAGGAGGAAAACGTTCATTTTGAGTATACCAAATTCTAGGATAAGGACGAGAAAACCTTCAGGAGTGCAAAGAATATGATTTCCTTAAAGAAGAGATTTAAACAGAAAATCACTACTGTGGGCGGAAAATGAAAAACTACACAGAAGACTAAGATAGCTAAAGAAGAGGAGGCAAAAAAGAGGGAAGAAGATGCTAGAAGGTTAGCACAAGAGGTAGAGATTTGGCTGAAGAATGAAGAAGAAGAAAGAAAGAGAGCTGCAGAGGAAGCAACAAAGAAGGAAGAGGAGGAAAGAAAGAGGAAGGAAGAAGCAGAGATAAAGAAAAGACAAGATGAAAGTGAGGGTCTGAGATTAATAGGATCTAAAAAAGATTAGCAGACCACTGAGCAGATGGATATCCATGGGGGAAATGATCATACCTATCAGGGGCTTGGACAAGATAATCCTGACCCCCAGGAGATTGCTGCAGCTTCTAGCAGCACTCAAGGGTAGGATATGTTTTCTAGAATGAATTTGATCCCTTTCATGCAGAAGGAAGGGGAAGAGGTCCCTGATTTCAACACCATTTTCTATGACAAGGAGAAGAAAAGGATTGTCAAAAGAACTGAGAAAAAGGTTGAAACATGAGGACAATCGGGAAAGATGATAACTGAAAAGACTTTGGTGTATGCGATAGATGCAGATCCAAGATTGACAGCAAGAGCTGGGGTGGCATTAAACCAAGCTACTGAAGATAATGTAGATAGGATGATGATAGATCTTGAGTAGTCCAAAAGGAATGCAACTCAATTAAAATAAACCCTGAAGAAGGAGATAGATGAAGGTCATAAATTGAAGAGGAAATTTGAGGACATGAAGAATGAAGTAAGGACTTCAAAGACAAAACTCCAAACTCTGCGGGAAAATAAGATGGCCTTAGAAGTTTCTGTAGAGAAAACAAAAAATGATTCTCATAACATCTTAGTAGAATTACAGAGGATATAGCTAGAGCATCAAGTGCTGAAAATCGACAAAAATGACCTTCAGGTATCCTGTGAAACTCTAAGTGCAAAGAAGGTCCAGTTGCAAAACAAGGTCATTGAGTTAGAATAAGAGAAGGATGCCACTGAAGAAAGAGAGAAACAATATCAAATATAGTTAGCAGTTTTGGAGGGATAGAATGCTTCATTGACAGCATCACTAAAAGATGCTATGGAACAGAAGACAGATGTCCATCCTTTGAAGGAACATGTTCTATCCCAAAGAAGGAAGATCCACCAACTACAAATGTGCACTGAGGAAGAAAGGTGTAAGATTTTGCAAATAGATAGCAGATTGGAAGAGATTTTGGATACTATGTCTTATTTTTTGGACAGATCTTAGGAGATTCTTGATATTCTGATGGGAAGAATAGTGTGGATAGAAACAAATGAGGAACCTCCTGCGGAGCTACCAGTTAAAGGTCGGTAGAGTTTAAAGCAGGATTATGATTTATTGTAATTTGCAATCAATACCGCGGAAGAATTCAAAAAAACTGTAAAAAAAATGAGAGGACCATGTGCGGAATACTATAGAAGGGTTCTTGCTACAGATAATAGATGTCAGATTTTAGCAAAGAGGAGATTGGATGCAATTCCAGAGCATCAAGTGTTTATAGAGCATCTATAGAATATATGTCAGGAATATGAGCAAGAGGTCCAACAAGTAAAGGATCTAGATTAATAGATCTTAAAGAATGTAGTCACCCATGCAACTGTAAGTATACACCTCCTGCAGGATCAGCTGCACCTCAGTCCCACAAGAATAGAAGGAGTAAAGAATCAGGAAGCCAAATATGAGATAAATATTCGTTTTCTCACACCTTCTGGATTTGAAGGAATAGTAGTGGAAAATCAAGCATGGAAAAAGTTCATCAACAACCAAGAAGGCCCCTCTTCATAAAGTGTTATAAAAGTTTTTGTTTTGAATTGTAATATATTGTATAAATTATGAGCACTTACTACAAGAAATTTTTTTGGTATTGAGAGGTTGGGGAAGCCCAAAAGTCACTGATGGGCAGCCCAAAGGTTTTGCTTTTTTTTATAAATATAGGAGAGTTTAGATGTAGAAGGGAATTCTTTCCCAAGCAATTTTTGAGAGTATATTGTAAGAATAACTACTTCCTTTTACAATAAAAAATTACAAGTTTTTGCTGGAGAAAGTTTGGTGGAATGTTTCAAATGCGTTGTTATGGATCAGTTGAATGTGAACTATTTCATTTTCAGCTTATGCCCATTAACTGTGAGATCGTTCTAACTCATTGAATTTATGTTCATATTACAAATGTCTTATAGTTTATTCTATGAAATTTCCACTGTGAGTAATGAAGGTTGTCATAAACAATAGGCTATCTTGTTGTTCATATTTCTATTAATGTTCATGTGTTCTGAAATAAGTAACAACTATCTGTAATTTTCCTTAATACATGCATAGAAATACATTACTCATTGATAACTGATAATTTTTTCTCCCTGGGGATAGGTTAGTTAGTTGTAGTTATTTTTTGGTTGTTTGTGATTTAGATGTGAGAGAGGTAAGACGAGATGTAAGAACCTGCGCATCACATTGTGACACTCCTCGTTATCTCTATCAATTTGCATTTTTATACAGGCACTTGCACATCATAACTTAAACACAAAAAACTAAATATAGGCTGGACCGGGCTGTAACCAGTAAAACCTTTTAATTTGTTACTTGAGCTACGGTAGCCAGACCGTAAACCGGATGGATTCCCCATGCAAAACAGTGACGGGCTAGTTGGGAATGTTTATTGGGGAGAATCCCTAACTGTTGTTACTTGTGATTTTCCAGTCCTCAATAGTTTTTGGCACTAGAAGGAGGGCCACCAGTGCATGGCTGGCCGAGGAAGCTCACTTCCTTGAAATCACTCCACCGGTGACAGTTCTGAAAGTAGTTTGTTTCACAAATCCACTCTTGAAGATAAAGAGAAAGGGTATCTGTATCCTGTAGATAACGAAGTGGTTGATGATTTAAGAAGAATCATTAGGGAATATATGAAAATTTTTGGAGGATTACCTATCATTTCTGTCTTTCCTAGAAGAGAGTATCAGAAGAAAGATCACCCTCAATTCGAAGACTTTGTGTTGGTAGAAGATCTTGAAGAACTGGTAGAAGCATCCTTACAAGAAGTGGATCAACCTTTGAATCAATTGGATCCAAATTCACCTTACTGTTCACCTTTCCAGACCCTTGCTCAGTCACAACCTCATTCTCCACTCAGAATAATGGCTAATGTAAAAGCAAACCAACCACCTCCACCACCTTCTTGGAGAGCTAGGTGACCTTTAAATTTGACACCTCCCTTGCATGATTTTCCTCAAGCTTTTGACAAGATGTTACCTAAGTTTGAACCAAGTGAAGAAGATTTGGTAGATGATCATTTACATAGTTTTTACTTGGCTATAGAAGGATTACGAACTGGGGAGAATGAAGATGTAGTGTGTAGATTGTTTCCCCACACTCTAAAAGGAAAATCAGCCTCATGGTATTTTGCACTTCCTGCAAATTCAATCATGGATTGGAACACATTTGAGAGAATGTTTAGAAGTAAATATGTAGTTCAAAAAACTCATGCAACCTTAATGAAGGGGTTATGTGCTCTAAAGAAAGAAAGAAAAGAAAAAGTACATGATTTCACTCAAATATTTGATTCTTACCTAAACAATTTTAATGCAATAAATAAGCCATCTGAAAATGCTTTGATAGAATACTATACCTCAACCCTTGGGCCTGATCTAGCCATGTTTTTCAAGAGATCAGTCAGACCTACATTAGCAGAAACTTATGAAGAAGCTGAGAAAATGGAGGTTGAGTCGGAAAGCATAGAAAATTAACCCATGCAATCAGAAGAAAAGACTTTTGGAAACAAGAAACATTTATTACTGACTAAGCCTAAGGATGAGCGGTCACAGGATTTTGAAGGGATGTTGAAGATGATGAAAAAGTTATCCAACAGAGTGATATATTTAGAGAAGGAAAAAGAGGCTCACAAATCATATAAGCCTTATTATAAGAAAAGTGAAGACAATAGTCAACCTAAATTTCTTCCACATAGTCCTTCGCGAATGAATTTAACTAACGTAGGCATGGATAATTTTTGTACTTTTCATCAACAACCTCATTCTGAGAAGAATTGCCCCCAATGGATAAATTCTATGACACTGGTAATGAATCAATTATTGGATTCCAAATTGACAGAAACTAGTGAGGAGGAAGAAAAAGATAATCAATCTACAAAAAAACAAGAGGAGGATACTCTGGTTTTATGGGACTGTGTCTCAATGTTTGATATAGAAGAAGATTATCTGAAACGAGAGGAAACATCAGAAACCAATGTGACGACAAGAAGTCAGATCTTGTTAAAAGAAGACAAGTCAATAATCCCTAAGATCAAGAAACTTCAAGAAAAATATGAAGAAGATACAAAAGAACACTACAACTGTTAAAATACCTGAATTTACCATTTCAAGTCAAAATCTGAAGAAAATTAACATGCCTATTAAGACTGTTGAAGACAAGGTTGATAATGTCAAGAAGAATCTCAAAGAATGTGAGATGGGGTATGATATTGTGGAAGACATTAAAAAGGATAAGGCAAATATCTAATTATTTGAAATGTGTAATGTACCTCAGCAGAAAGAGAAATTGTTAAAAGCACTTGAAGTACTAGAAGAAGAGCTTCCCACTGACAACCAACCTGAAGAAGAAATTGGTGAAGCAAGTGTGGGAGGTAAGTCTAAGTATAAAACCCCAACATTTCTCCTAACTTTTGAGATTTTCAATTATAATGTGAAAAACTGTTTAGTAGACTCAGGAGCATCAATCAACGTTATGCCATGGTCAGTCTACAAGAAAATTAATGGAAAACCTAAACCATCTACTTGGTAGGTTATTCAATTAGACATGACAACTGTGAAAGTAATAGGAGAAATGGAAGATGTTATAATTCGCTTATCTACAGATGAGAGGGTAAATGAATACATCGACATTGTAGTAGCTGACATACCAGATGCTTATGGATTGGATTTGAGTCGAGATTGGGCAGCAAGGTTAGATGGATACTTTGCATCTGATTGGTCACATTTATGGTTTCCTTATAAGGGAAGTCCAAATCAAATAAAAGTATTAAGAGAAGCTCAAATGAAATGCAATGTTACTCAGTTAGAAGGAAAGAATGAGCCAGTAAATTCTATGTTCGGAAATTACTTCATTGAATTGGAACCGAGAAATTACTCAGCTGAAGAAGCCAGTAGTACACTTGACACCCAGCCCGATCTCCTTCGATTTTCATGGGCTGATGAGATTGACTGTAAAATAGTAGATTTAGTTTCAGATGTAGTTTTTAATTCAAGTTTAGTAGAACTAGATAGTTTTTGGGCCCTGTATTTTGATGGAACTAAAACATTGGAAGGATCAGGAGCTGGGTGTGTCCTGATTGATCCAAGAAAAAAAAACATTTTCTTTCTTGTAGATTAGAGTTCGAATGTACAAATAATACAGCCGAGTATGAAGCACTAGTTCAAGGGCTGAAAAAGGAAATAGAACTGAAAGTGAAACATCTGAAAGTATATGGAGACTCTGAAATTGTTGTTAAGCAAATTCGAAATAAGATACACTGTATTTCACCACATTTAAAATCCTATCAAAATTAAGTTTGGGATTTGCTTATAAATTTTCATGCATTCAATATTGTGTCCATTCCTAGATTAAAGAATGCAATAGCTGATTTACTAGCTACCTCAGCTACAAGGCTACTACCTTCTAATAATAGATGCTTTATTGAATTACTTTTCAGGCCTTCTTTTCCGGATATGATCACCAATCTATAGGTTTTGACGATGATCAACAAATTTTGGAATGCTTGATGAATGATGAGACTTTTAAAGGAGCAATAATAGATGATGAAGAACATCAAGCAGAATTAAAATTTGGGAATTTTATTCCTAAGGGAGTCAGGACCTTGTAACAAATGTTTGACTTAAACAACAAGTTTAGAAAGCCAGCGAATGTCAAGACTCATAGCTCATCCTTTGCAATTTGAGCTAATAAATTTGGGGACTGAAGCTGCACCTATATATCTAAATTTGGGAAAGTGTTGTTCTCTGGGTGAAAGGAGTAAGTTCATTAGTCTGTTCAAACAGTACAAAGATGTGTTTTCCTGGACATATGAAGAGATTAAAACTTATGACAAAAAGATCATACAACATGTCATCCTGATTAAAGCTGGAGTCAAGCCTTACCAACAGCCTTTGAGTAAGATACATCTAAAGCTGGAACCTTTAATTCAGAGTGAAGTGAAAAAATTGTTGGATGCTAAAATTATATTCAAAGTTAGACATTCGGAATGGGTTTCGAATTTGGTGCCAGTAAGGAAAAAATACGGAGAAATCAAGCTCTATGTAGATTTCAGAAACCTCAATCGTGCATCAGATAAAGATAACTATCCAGTCCCACCCATGGAGCAAATATTGCAGATGGTTTCAAGTTCTGAATTATTTTCATTATTAGATGGATTCTATGGCTATAATCAAGTATTAGTAGATGAAGAGGACAGGCTGAAAACCACATTCAGAACCAAGTGGGGAACTTTTTCTTACAGTAGAATGCCCTTTGGACTCATAAATGCTGGAGCTACTTTCCAGAGGGCCATGGATATAGATTTCTGTGGTCTGATTGGCCGTAGTGTTGTGGTATATCTCGATGATGTCACAATATTTTCAAAAAAGAGAGAGGAGCATGCATTCCATCTGAAACAAATTTTTGAGCGTTGTTAAAAATATGGTATTTCACTGAATCCTAAGAAATGCGTGTTTGCAGTCATAGAAGGAAAGCTACTGGGTTTCACTTTTCATATGTGGTTACCCTATTTTTGTCAGACAATGAAGGTTTTGATTTTGATCGAGTTGGGGATTTCCGCGATGAGAACACAGTATAGGGTCTCACGTTTGAGGATTAGCCTTATTCATAGTGTGGTTCATGTCTTATTGAAGAGTTAGATTATTTCGAATGCAGGCCAGATTAAATGATGAGTTTTCTATCAGGGTTGTGTTCTTAGTTACAAACGGTGGACTTAGAATATTTTAAGACACAACTTGCAGGAGTTTCTTTGCCTTGTCATTTTTCTTTTCATGCATTAATACTTTGTATAGTTTATTTTTAAGAATGCATATGGAAGAGGTAAATAGGTTGATACCATTTTTATTCATCACTAAAACACTTGCTAAAAGTTTAAATGGTCTAAGAACATACTGTGTTTATGATAGGGTGACTATTACAAAGGAGATATTTCTAAAAGACAAAAGAAGAAGGCTCTAGTTGTAGAAGGAGAACCAGAGGTTGAAATAATCACCAAGGTTGAATACATATACGAAGATACCAAAGCTACCAACGGGGTTGAACCAGATTATAAATGGGGGGAAATATATAGGATGATTGCAAATCAGAATGTGCTCGATGCAGGATTTGAAGAGCTGGCTATTTATGCAAACATCGAGAAATCGACTCTTATGAAAGTAGCCAAAATACCGGAGTTGTTTCCATGCTCAGAGGTGATCGGTTGGATTCTTCCTAGGGAAAATGTAACTACGATTATCCTGGAAAATACTGCTAAATAGGGTTACGCTACATACAGCCCTACTTATGTCTCCATGGCATATCATTTGCCTCCTGCATAGATTTACTTAATAGAAAGCTGGTTGAAAGAGACAAATATGGACCTGGTAGAAACAGTAAAAAGAATGATGATACCAGGGAAGAAATTTCAAACCAGGCCATCAGGAGAATATGATACATCTAGTCTCCAGAACCCTTATAGATTTATAGCACTGACGCTGAATAGAATTTTTGGGAGAGCTCATGGAAAAAGATTCAAATTGGGATGGCTACCAATTATTTTCTGTGGCCACTCAAGGAACCATATTCAATTGGTAAAACATAATGTCCAATAGCCTCTCAGCATGCATATCTTCAGCTTTGGGAGGGGTATCACATAAGAAGTCAGATTTCTACATGAGCTCTATCCTAGTTGACTGTATACTATGTACCTAATCTTTTCTAGCCTTGAGGTGTAATTGGGATAGGGACAGGACCCTGATATACACTACATATAAATTATTTTGGGCACACAAATACCATGGATACTACAAAGAAATATGTGAACGCTTCATCATGCCGTTGTACACTCTAATTTTCTTGACCGAATGCAACTGCATGTCCGAAGAGGCGTTCAAGGTCATTGAGGAATATTGAGACTATTATTTAACTAAGGAAGGGATGTATATTAGAATGTATGGTGGCTCTAGGGAACCTTCTCTACTCCCTAAATATTCCACTGATTATGTTCTTGTTATACCAAAATCTTGTCATCATCACGTGATGAGACCTTTGACATACCTACTTGCCATTAATCCCAGCACTTGGAGTGGAAACCCATGTTGTTTGTCAGTCTTTCATGAAAATACTCAGTACCATGCTTTCCCCTTTATACATGAGCGGTACCTTGCTCACACCACCTATTCCTTGTTGTCCATAAGCAGTGCCACCGCTTATAGCCCTTGGTCCACAAGCGTTTCTTACCTAGACCGCTCTGTCACAAAGGCAAAAGGTGGTACCCTGGGTAAAATGCAAAAAAAGAGAGGTTTCTCGAGGATTCTAGATCATGAGCCTCATTTCCTCTCTTATCCCTAACATTGTGGGTCAATTGAGCTTGAGATCCCCCATCATAGGATCTTAGAGGCCACCTCATCCAAAAATATCTCAACTATTCCTATCCATTGAGCCTTATAAATACAAGCTCATGTCTATGGTTAAGGGGGGAGAACCATTGAAGTATTGTTATGCGGTTGGATTGACCACTTGGCCCAAGCCATTGGAGATCATAAAGAGTAAAGTTGGAGTTTATGGGGATGAAAGTTTTGGTTTCATGGAGATGCATGTCAACACTAAGGCTTAATTGGTTGTAAACTTCTCCATTTTAATCTTAATACAAAGCTGATTTCCGTCCCACTTTATTGTTGTTGTTTGATTTCACATGTAAATGTTGTTGGATTGGTTAGTCACCAACATGGATTAATAGATTATGTTTTGGTAGCTTTGATGTGTTTGTGTGTTTAATCTGATTACAGGTACATAGGTTTACTATCGAAGCAGGAATTCTAGGTATCTACGATATCCAGGGAGGGTATTCATCCTTTGTCATTCATTTGTTGGGGTGCATTGATATTTCCCTTTTCGTCAAGAGGTATAATTGCATTGGCATTTGGGTGTGCATTTTTGGGAAGAAAATTAAATCTCTCTCCTTCTCTTAGGTAGAATTTCATTGAAGAGGAAAACCAACATTATCATATAGATCACTATGCATCCTTTTTAATTCAATTTTTCACTCCATGGTTCCACCTAAACGCACAAGATAAAATTAATGGTAGTACTAGGTTAAAACTTTTAGAAATTTGAGTAATAAGTTAGAGACGTGTTCGGGTGTCGTTACACATAGGAGCTGTTGTTATTTGTCTGCACTACATCCCGAAACTCACGTGGTTCTTCCACGTACCATCGTTATATCGAACGCCCTTTCATGTACCCTTGAGGTATATAGAAAGGTACTTCATGTACTCGATTGTATATCGGAAGGCCCATTGTGTATGGTTATGCATTAGATAGCACTACTACCGATTTGAGATCCCTCATACCTTGAGTATATCGGGAGACCCTTTTAAGAATCACTAGTACAAGTGATCAATTTTGCCACGGCAAAAACGTGGCAATATCCACGGATAAGCGTGGATATTGCCACGTCTAAGTGTTTTTTTGCCGTGGCAACTTTTTCGTCGCAATAGCGACGACCCCTAATTTGCCGTGGATACAGCGACAATGTTTTATATTTATTTAGATCTCTAAGCCGTCGCTATAGCGACGGAAAAACCCCAGGTATAGCGACGGGGATGCTATACCTGCGACGACAGACTTGAAAAAGTTCCACGGCACGCCGTCGCTATATCCACGCTTGGCCATCGCTATATCCACGAAATTCCGTCGCTATATCCACCGCACGCCGTCGCTATATCCACGGCTGTGAAATTTTAAAAAAAAATGCCGTCGCTATATCCACGGATATAATTGTTTTAAAAAAAAAAATAGAAATGCCATATGACCAATTCCATGTGGAAGTAGGTCATAATCCTTACATAATTAGCAATTTGAACGAAGTTTCTCACCTGTGAGAAGAACGTGATGGATAATTCCGGAGGTGTAACTCAAAAGGCCTTTCTCTGTATATGTTTGACTATAGGTTAAAGAAGTCCCTTCAGCTTTAAAGGAATGGACGCCACTTTCAGTACCGTAATACACTTTCATTGATCTTAAAAATGGTCATCTATACGTTTAAACAATATGCTTCATGTTAATTAATGTTTATACATTTTACAAATTATATTAGAAACCTTAAAATAACATATTTTCTCTTTAAAATTTTACATATTCCTATAATTTTAGAAAAAAACATTATCATTTTAATGTTTGACATTAGATTTCTAAGAAGTAAGTAATTTGTCTTTTAGAAACTCTAATGATAAGAACGAAATGAGTAAATCTAAGTTTATTCTTTTATATAAAAACGTTGATCTCTCATTCATTATGCCATAAG
>LPNX010508583.1:138492-172868 GCA_001517045.1 Pseudotsuga menziesii
CTCAAATGTCACCTCTCCTCTGGGAGAGGATCAACCTCAACCTAATCCTACTCCTTCTTTATCGGTTATTGCTTCATCCCTTTCTTCTTCTTCGCTTAACCAAAGCTCTATGGTTAATAGTCATGTGGGTAAGAAGAAGAATAAAGGGAAGGGTAAAAAGAAGAAGGGTAAGAAAGAAAAAAAGCAGCAACCATATACTCTTGATGGTGCTCGTTCTAAGAGAACACTCAGAAAACCCAAGTTCCCTTGTAAGCTTTGCACGGGGGACCACCTTCTTAAGAAGTGTCCCGGTCTCTCCCATGTACAAGAAGAGTGGTCTAAAATATCCAAACCATCTGTTTCATCAACCTCTAATCATCATGTTGATGATACTCTATTAACATGTGACCCATTGGTAAAAGGTCATAAGGGCAAAGTCTTGTATCCTTGTTTGATATGCAAGGCTATGCATCATACTTTTATTTGTACAAGCATGGATGAAGCTTCACGTTGGTTGGAAAATATTACTGATCATCAACCGGTGATTCCAACAAGTGATAGTAATTTATCTCTCGATTCCTCGCTGGTTGACCAAGTGATCAATTCAGTTTCATCTATAATTGATCCCACTCTTCCTTCGGAGAGTGAAGTGGTCGAGTTGATGTCATTTCCACCCAATCCTAGTCTTTCATCAGAGAGTGTTAAGACTGAATTAGTCTCTTTGAACAAATCTTCGTCTTGTTCTTCTCTTCCAGTAGAGAATGAATGGAAACCTACTGAAGTTTTTATGCTTCGTTCTGATTGTTCTCGACAAGAGGAAATTTTGTCTGTTTCAATAGAACCCTCTCCGAGTAGTGAGGTTATTTCCTTTGATTGGAGTAACCTAACAGAGTCTCATCTTCATTCGAGTGTTCCTTTCCAGATAGTTGTGAATGTTACTGCTAGGCAGATACTTCACACTATTGTTAATGAAGGGGCTTCTGTTAGTATTCTATCCTCAACTGCTTAGCAAGATTTAGGTTCTCCTCAGCTTGTGTGATCTACTGATCAGATACTGGCTTTTAATCGTAGGCCTACTACACCTTTAGGGACCCTTCCTTGTTTACCTATTACATTAGGAGGGAAAACTGTCTGCATTGATGTTATGGTAGTCCAAGGTCCTTTAGATTTCAATATGCTCCTTGGACATGATTATGTTTATTCCATGAAGGTTGTTGTGTCCACACTCTTTAGAGTTATGCATTTTCCCCATGATGGGAATATTGTGACCATCGATCAACTTTCTTTTGTTACACCTAACCATCACATTACTCCTGGTAATCAGACTGCCCTGAATGTGCCGCATGTTCTTATGGTTCCTTCCCCTTCTTCTAGTAATCTTCTTCCCATCATAGGTATAATGGGGGGCATGGCTCTAGTATATGGACATCACAATGGAGCTAAGCCGCTAGCTTCTATGTAAAATGGGGGAAACCTACCAACCTCTGGATATCATGTTGGTAGGAGCAGGTTTCTTTAAGCATAGTTTAACCTTTTGGTTTCAATATTGCATAAAAAATGAAACCATGTCTAGAGCATAGTTTACTTTTGGTTTTAAGCTCGTTAAAAAATAAAAGCACTCCTCAAGCATAGTTTACCCTTTGGTTTCAAGCTTGCATAAAAATGAAACCATGTGTAGAGCATAGTTTACTTTTGGTTTCAAGCTCGTTAAAAAATAAAACCACTCCTTAAGTATAGTTTACTCTTTTTGTTTCAAGCTTGCATAAAAATGAAACCATGTTGTGAGCATAGTTCCCATTCTGTGTCAAGCTCGTTAAAAAATGAAACAGATTCCTATGAGAAAAGTTCCCATTCTATGTCAAGCTCGTTAAAAAATGAAATGGATTTCCTCAAGCATAGTTTACCTTTTGGTTTCAAGCTTGCATAAAAATGAAATCATTTTTTAGCAAAGTTCCCATTCTGTGTCAAGCTCATTAAAAAATGAAATAGACGCCTTTGAGCAAAGTTCCCATTCTATGTCAAGCTTGTTAAAAAATGAAATGGATCTCCTCAAGCATAGTTTACCTTTTGGTTTCAAGCTTGCAAAAAAAAGTGAAATCATTCCTGAGCATAGTTCATTTTTCAATTTCAAGCTCATTAAAAAATGAAATAGATCTCCTCAAGCATAGTTTACCTTTTGGTTTCAAGCTTGCATAAAAATGAAATCATTCCTGAGCATAGTTCATTTTCTATTTCAAGCTCGTTAAAAAATGAAGTAGGTTTCCTTAAGAATAGTTTACCTTTTGGTTTCAAGCTTGCATAAAAATGAAACCATGTTCCAAGCATAGTTACCTTTTGTTTCAATATTGTGTAAAAATGAAACAGATCCCCTTCCCTTGAGTCAAGTCTTCCCTTTAGTGTTAGAACTTGAGCCTTCTTTCCACCTGCCTGATTCTCGTTCTTCCTACCCCCCTGGTGAACATTTTCACATTAGTAACCAGGTTTTTAGGTTGGGTATGGAAGAAGAGTCAAATGAAATGAAGCTTGGGGGCATGTCGAGCCGCTAGCAACCATGCTAGGGGTAAGCTTCGCTAGCAATAATGCTGGGGGAAATATTCCAACCTATGTATATCATGTTAATGGGATTTTTCAAGCATATTTTACCCATTGGTTTTGAGCTTGTGTAAAAAATAAAGCAATCTTTGAGCATTCTTTCAACTGATCTTCGAGCTCGTTAAAAACATTAAGATGGTGTTGAGATTACTTTTCATTTTTCGTGCTCTGGTTAAAACATGAAAAGTGGTTTGAGCTTAGTTTATTACTTTTTCATGCTCTGGATTCAAACATGAAAAAGGTTAATGGAGTCTTCTTTAAACTCTTTTGGACTCTTAAAATCTGAAAAGATTGTCGAGTACTTGTCTTCTTCATACTCGTAAAAGTATTTGAAGAGTCGTCTCTCCGACGGTAGGTTACCTCTTTTTCGGTTTAGATAGACTATTTATGAAAAAGGAACACTCCATCCAATCATGACTGGAAGAGTTCTCTAAGGTATGATTTTATACTTTTTCGAGCCGTAGAGACTAAATCATACGGAAAAAGACCCTTTGGAGTCTTCTTCTGTAATCGTTCAGACTCTCTTAACATGAACGATACCGTGTTTTCTTTCATTGGATTCGTTAAAATTAAACATTGAGAGACCCATTTTGGGAACAAACCCCTCCTCTCTTAGGTTCATAAAACATATGAGTTTGGACTTTTCTTCTGACAAGTTATATTGAGTGTTTGTCACCCTCTTTGAACTCGTAAAACTGAAAAGAAGCACTCATCAATCATGATGGGGAAAATGGGAAGGGAATCATTTTGCAAATAAATGGCAGTATTTTGTCATTACCTTTGAACATGGCACTTGTCTGCATATCATGTCAGTCAATTGGGTATTCAACTGATCTCCGTGATGATCCACTTTCATGAGTCATGCCACTCCTTTGAGTCTTTCAAAATAATGCATTGTCTACTATCACATTGTGTGTCTATCCCATCTAGTCATGCTGCCAAGTCTTTTTGTCGTGCCACCTAATGTTCAAAGGGGATTTGAAGAAGTTTTACCTCTACAGTCCACACAGTCTTTGTGTCAGTATTATGGTTACTACATTCACATCATTCTAGAACTATGTTCCAAGTTTCATGTCATCGATGTGGGACTCATCATCAGCTCATTATCCGGGAAACAGTCTTAGAAACAAATACTTAGTACCTTGAGATCTGTATGCCTTAATGATAGATTCTTTTGCTCTCGACATAGGTTCACATCATTGACCTTTGATCGATAGAATCGGCTGGGTGTTCGACATCAGGACACCTATTCACACTCAGTAGATTGTACTAGAGTACCTTGGGAATCATTGACATTAATGGTGATCTCCCTTGCACTTGTTAACGGTTCACATTATTGGCCGGTAATCAAGTGGTTTCTACCATGTTCGACTTTAGATCATTGTAATCACATGGATAGAATCATACTTTGTGGAAGACGAGATGAAGACTCTGGGTATTTGTTTAAAGCACTTATTGCTTTCCCCAGGTTGCGATGGAGTTTTGTATATATAGCATGGATCCACATTTGTATGGTCGTGGCTATGCTCAAATTTGCATCTGTATGACATAGATCTACATTGTATGTCTGGTAGCTATGTCCAAGTTTGAGTCCTCTATCACATGGATCTACGTTGTATTCTAGTAGCCATGCTTGTTTATTCCTCCCATGGATCTGCCTTGTATTGGTCTACAGCCATGAGTTGGTTACTTGCATCTATGAGTAAAAAATATTGATGTACTACAGATGCCTACTTAACTACATGCTCCGATCGAGCTGATATTTTCACCTCGTAGTGATGACTTATTCTCTCAAAGCTCTCGTTTACCGTATCCCACTAAGACTCATGATTTGGGGGGCATACTGTTATACTAAAATCCTATCATAATCATGTGATGAGACCTTTGACATACCTACTTTCCCTTAATCCCAACACTTGGAGTTGAAACCCATGTTGTTTGTTAGTCTTTCATGAAAATACTCAGCACCGCACTTTCCCCTTTATCCATGAGCAGTTCCTTGCTCGCACCGCCTATTCCTTGTTGTCCATAAGTAGTGCCACCACTTATAGCCCTTGGTCCACAGGTGTTTCTTACCTAAACTGCTTTGTCATAGAGGCAAAAGGCGGTACCCTAGGTAAAATGGGAAAAAAAAGAGGTTTCTCGAGGCTTCTAGATCATGTGCCTCGTGTCCTCTCTTATCCCTAACATTGTGGGTCAGTTGAGCTCGAGATCCCCCATCATAGGATCTTAGAGGCCACCTCATCCACAAATATCTCAACCATTCCTATCCATTGAGCCTTATAAATACAAACTCATGTCTATGGTTGAGGGGGGAGAACTATTGAAGTATTGTTATGCTGTTGGATTGACCACTTGGCCCAAGCCATTGGAGAGCATAGAGAGCAAAGTTGGAGCTTATGGGGATGAAATTTTTGGTTTTATGGAGATGCATGTCAACACTAAGGCTTAATTGGTTGTAAAATTCTCCATTTTAATCTTAATACAAAGATTATTTCCGTCCCACTTTACTTTTGTTGTTTGATTTCACATGTAAATGTTGTTGGATTCCTTAGTCACTGACATGGATTAACAGATTATGTTCTGGTAGCTTTGATGTGTTTGCGTGTTTAATCTGATTACAGGTACACAGGTTTACTATCGAAGCAGGCATTCCAGGTATCTACGATATCCAGGGAGGGTCTTCATCCTTTGTCGTTCATTTGTTCTGGATCTGAACCATTTAGACCAGAGGAACAGCTTCTATCCGCAGAAAGTGAAATATTCCTGCTAACAGTGCTACATAAAGAGGCAGTTAGGTAGGTATATCTTGATGGTGTGGGGAGTTTCTTGTTTGAGCATAAAAAGGCAGCATTTCCTACCATACCATTTTGGCTAGGGAGTTATAAGTTTTCAAAGGTAAAATAGACTGCAAAATTTGTGCAGGAGCTGGAGCACTTCCATTTTGGTGAGATGAACTTTCACAGGAATGAATCTCGAAATAAGGTAGCAGAACACTGCAAGGAGGCAAGTGTTCATTTTGAGTATACCAACTTCTGGGATAAGGACGAGAAAACCTTCAGGAGTGCAAAGAATATGACTGCCTTAAGGAAGAGATTTAAACAGAAAATCACTACTGTGGGGGAAGAAGGAAAAACTACACAGAAGACTAAGACAGCTGAAGAAGAGGAGGCCAAAAAGAGGGAAGAAGATGCTAGAAGGATAGCACAAGAGGTAGAGAGTTGGCTAAATAATGAAGAAGAAGAAAGAAAGAGAGTTGCAGAGGAAGCAACAAAGAAGGAAGAGGAGGAAAGAAAGAGGAAGGAAAAAGCAGAGATAAAGAAAAGACAAGATGAAAGTGAGGGTCTGAGATTAACAGGATCTAAAAAAGATCAGCAGACCATGGAGCAGATGGATATCTACGGGGGACATGATCATACATATCAAGGGATTGGACAAGATAATCCTGACCCCCAGGAGCCTACTGCAACTTCTAGCAGCACTCGAGGGAAAGCTATGTTTTCTAGAATGAATTTGATCCTTTTCATGCAGAAGGAAGGGGAAAAGGTCCCTAATTTCAGTACCATTTTCTATGACAAGAAGAAGAAAAGGATTGTTAAAAAAATTGAGAAAAAGGTTGAAACAGGAGGACAATCGAGAAAGATGATAACTGACAAGAATTTGGTGTATGGGGTAGATGCAGATACAAGATTGACAGTAAGAGCTAGGGTGGCATTAAACCAAGTTACTGAAGATAATGTAGATAGGATGATGATGGATCTTGAGCAGTCCAAAAGGAATGTAGCTCAATTAAAAGAAACATTGAAGAAGGAGAGAGATGAAGGTCGTAAATTGAAGAGGAAATTTGAGGACATGCGGAATGAAGTAAGGAATTCAAAGATAGAACTCTAGACTCTGCGGACAAATAAGATGGCCTTAGAATTTTTTGTAGAGAAAACATGAAAGGATGCTCAGAACAGCTTAGTAGAATTACGGAGGCTACAGCTAGAGCATCAAGTGTTGAAAACTGAGAAAAATGACCTTCAGGTCTCCTGCAAAACTCTAAGTGCATAGAAGGTCCAGTTGCAAAACAAGGTCATTGAGTTAGAATCAGAGAAAAATGCCACTGAAGAAAGAGAGAAACAATATCAAATACAAGTAGCAGTTTTGGAGGGACATAATGCTTCATTGACAGCATCACTGAAAGATGCCATGGAACAGAAGACAGATGTCCAACCTTTGAAGGAACATGTTCTAGCCCAAAGAAGGAAGATCCACTAACTACAAATATGCATTGAGGAAGAAAGGTGTAATATTTTGCAAATAGATCGCAGACTGGAAGAGATTTTGGATACTACGCCTTATTTTTTGGATAGATCTTAGGAGATTTTGGAGATTCTGATGGGAAGAATAGTGTGGATATAAACAAATGAGGAACCTCTTGCAGAGCTACCAGTTAAATATCGATAGAGTTTAAAGTAGGATTATGATTTATTGGAATTTGCAATCAATACTGCAGAATAATTCAAGAAAAATATAAAGAAAATGAGAGGATCATGTGTGGAATACTGCAGAAGGGTGCTTTCTACATATAATAGATGCCATATTTCAGCAGAGAGGATATTGGATGCAATTCCAGAGCATCAAGTGTTTATAGAGCATCTACATAATAGATGTTAGGAAGATGAGAAAGAGGTCCAACATGTAAAGGATCTAAATGAACAGATCTTAAAGAATGCAGTTGCACATGCAGTTGTAAGTATACACCTCCTAGAGGATCAGTTGTGCCTCAGTCCCACAAGAATAGAAGGAGTAAATAATCAAGCAGCGAAATATGAGATAAATATCCGTTTTCTCGAACCTTCCCGATTTGAAGGTATAGCAGCAGAGGCTCAAGCATGGAAAAAGTTCATCAACGACCAAGCGGGCCCCTCTTCATAAATTGTTTTAAATTTTTTTGTTTTGAAATGTAATATATTGTATAAATTATGAGCACTTACTACAAGACAAAATTTTGGGATTGAGAGGTTGGGAAAGCCCAAAAGTCACTGAGGGGCAGCCCAAAGGTTTTTCTTTTTTGTATAAATATAGGAGATTTTAGATGTAGAAGGGACTTCTTTCCCAATGAATTTTTGGGAGTATATTGTAAGAAGAACTACTTCGTTTTACAATAAAAATATTACAAGTTTCTGCTGGAGAAAGTTTGGTGGAATGTTGCAAATGCGTTGCCATGGATCAGTAGAATGTGAACTATTTCGTTTTCAGATTATGTCCATTAACTGTGATATCGTTCTAACTCATTGAATTTATGTTCATATTATGAATGTCTTATAGTTTATTCTGTGAAATTTCCACTGTGAGTAATGAAGGTTGTTATAAACAATAAGCTATCTTGTTGTTCATATTTCTATTAATGTTCATGTGTTCTAAAATAAGTAACAATTATCTGTAATTTTTCTTAATACATGCACAGAAATACATTACTCATTGATAACTGATAATTTTTGTTCCCTGTGGATATGTTAGTTAGTTGTAGTTATTTTCTGGTTGTTTGTGATATAGATGTGAGAGAGGTAAGACGAGAGGTAAGAACCTGCGCATCACATTATGACACTCCTCGTTATCTCTGTCAATTTTCATTTTTATATAGGCACTTGCACATCACAACTTAAACACAAAAAAATTAATATACGATGGACCGGGCCGTAATCGACAAAACCTTTTAATTTGTTACTTGACCTACGGTAGTCGGACCGTAAACCGGACGGATTCCCCATACCAAAAAGTAACGGGATAGTTGGGAATGTTTATTGGGGAGAATCCCTAACTATTGTTACCTGTGATTTTCCAGGCCTCAATAGTTTTTGGTGCTAGAAGGAGGGCCACCACTGCATGGCTGACCGAGGAAGCTCACTTCCTCGAAATCACTCCACCGGTGACAGTTCTGAAAGTAGTTTGTTTCACATATCCAGTCTTGAATATAAAGAGAAAGGGTATATGAAGTGGTTGATGATCTAAGAAGAATCACTAGGACATATGCAAAAAATATTGGAGGATTACCTATCATTTCTGTCTTGCCTAGAAGAGAGTATCAGAATAAATATCGGCCTTAATTAGAAGACTCAGTGTTGGTAGAAGATATTGAAGAACTGGTAGAAGCAGCCTTACAAGAAGTGAATCAACCTTTGAATCAATTGGATTCAAATTCACCTTACTGTTCACCTTTACAGACCCCTGTTTAGTCACAACCTCATTCTCCACTCAGAATCATGGCTAATGTAAATGCAAACAAAGCACCTCCACTGCCTGCTTGAAGAGCTAGGTCACCTTTAAATTTGACACCTCTCTTGCATGATTTGCCTCAAGATTTTGACAAGATGTTACCTAAGTTTGAACCAAGTGAAGGAGTTTTGGTAGATGATCTATTACAGAGTTTTTACTTGGCTATAGAAGGATTACGAGCTGGGGAGCATGAAGATGTAGTGTGTAGATTGTTTCTCCACACTTTGAAAGGAAAAGCAACCTCATGGTATTTTTCACTTCCTCGAAATTCAATCACGGATTGGAACACATTTGAGAGAATGTTTAGAAGTAAATATGCAATTCAAAAAACTCATGCAGCCTTAATGAAGGGGTTATGTGCTCTAAATAAATAAAGAAAAGAAAAAGTACATGATTTCACTCAAAGATTTGCTGCTTACCTAAACAATTTTAATGTAGTAAATAAGTCATCTAAAAAATGCTTTGATAGAATACTATAACTCATCCCTTGGGCCTGATCTAACCATGTTTTCCAAGAGATCAGTGAGACTTACATTAGCAGAAACTTATGAAAAAGCTGAGAAGGTGGAGGCTGAGTTGGAAATAATAGAAAATTATCCTGGGTAGTCGGAAGAAAATACTTTTGGAAACAAGAAACCTTTATTACTAACTAAGCCTAAAGATGAGCGGTCACAGTATTTTGAAGGGATGTTGAAGATGATGCAAAAGTTATCCAACAGAGTGATAGATTTAGAGAAGGAAAAAGAGGCTCACAAATCATATAAGCCTTATTATAAGAAAAGGGAAGACAACAGTCAACCTAAGCCTCCTCCACATATTCCTTCAACAATGAATTTAACTGATGTAGGCATGGATAATTTTTGTACTTTTCATCAACAACCTCATTCTGAGAAGAATTGCCCCCAATGGATAAATTCTATGACACTAGTAATGAATCAATTATTGGATTCCAAACTGATAGACACTGGTAAGGAGGAAGAAAAAGATAATCAATCTACAGAAAAACAAGAGGAGGATACTCTGGTTTTATGGGACTGTCTCAATGTTTGATACAGAAGAAGATTCTCTGAAACGTGAGGAAACATCAGAAACCAATGTGACTAAAACAAGTCAGAGCTTGTTAAAAGAAGACAAGTCAATACTTCCTAAGATCAAGAAAATTCAAGAAAATATGAAGAAGATACAAAAGAACACTACAACTGTTAAAATACCTGAATTTACCATTTCAAGTCAAAATACAAAGAAAATTAACATGCCTGTTAAGCCTGTTGAAGACAAGGTTGATAATGTTAAGAAGAATCTCAAATAACCTGAGATGGGGTATGATATCGTGGAAGACATTAAAAAGGACAAGGAAAATATCTCATTGTTTGAAATGTGTAATGTCCCTCAGCATAAAGAGAAATTATTAAAAGCACTTGAAGTACTGGAAGAAGGGCTTCCCACTGACAACCAACCTGAAGAAGAAATTGGTGAAGCAAGTGTGGGAGGTAAGTCTAAGTATAAAACCCCAACATTTCTCCTAAATTTTGAGATTTTCAATTATAATGTGCACAACTATTTAGTAGACTTAGGAGCATTAGTCAACGTTATGCCATGGTCAATCTGCAAGAAAATTAATTGACAACCTAAACCATCTACTTGGCAGGTTATTCAATTAGACATGACAGCTGTGAAAGTAATAGGAGAAATGGAAGATGTTCTAATTCGCTTATCTACAGATGAGAGTGTATGTCAATACATCGACATCGTAGTAGATGACCTACTAGATGCTTATGGATTGGTTTTGAGTCGAGATTGGGAAGCAAGGTTAGATGGATACTTTGCATTTGATTGGTCACATTTATGGTTTCCTTATAAGGGAAGTCCAAATCAAATAAAAGTATTAAGAGAACCTCAAATGAAATACAACGTTTCTGAGTTAGACGGAAAGAATGAGCCAGTAAATTCTGTGTTGGGAAATTACTTCATTGAATTGGAACCGAGAAATTACCAAGCTGAAGAAGCCAACAGTACACCTGACACCCAGCCCGATCTCCTTCGATTTTCACGGGCTGATGAGAATGACTGTAAAATAGTATATTTAGTTTCAGATGTAGTTTTTAATTCAAGTTTAGTAGAAGTAGATAGTTTTTGGGCCCTGTATTTTGATGGATCTAAAACATTGGAAGCATCAAGAGCTGGCTGTGTCCTATTTGATCCAAGAAAAAATAAAGATTTTATTTCTTGTATATTAGAGTTCGAATGTACAAATAATATAGCCAAGTATGAAGCACTAGTTCAAGGACTGAAAAAGGCAATAGAACTGAAAGTGAAAAATCTAAAAGTATATGGAGACTCTGAAATTGTTGTTAAGCAAATTCGAAATAAGATACACTGTATTTCGCCACATTTAAAATCCTATCAAAATGAAGTTTGGGATTTGCTTATAAATTTTCATGCATTCAATATTGTGTCCATTCCGAGATTAAAGAATGCAGCAGCTGATTTACTTGCTACCTCAGCTGCATGGCTAGTACCTTCTAATAATAGATGCTCTATTGACTTACTTTTCAGTCCTTCTGTTCTGGATATGATCACCAATCTATGGGTTTTTGACAATGATCAACAAATTTTGGAATGCTTGATGAATGATGAGACTTTTAAAGGAGCAATAATAGATGGTGAAGAACATCAAGCAAAATTAAAATTTGGGAATTTTATTCCTAAGGGAGTCAGGACCCTAGAACGAATGTTTGAATTAAATAACAAGTTCAAAAATCCAGCGAATGTCAAGACTCATAGCTCATCCTTGCAATTTGAGCTAATAAACTTGGGGATTGAAGCTGAACCTAGATATGTAAATTTGGGAAAGTGTTGTTCTTCGGGCGAAAGGAGTAAGTTCATTAGTCTGTTCAAACAGTACAAAGATGTGTTTTCCTGGACATATGAAGAGCTTAAAAATTATGACACAAAGATCATACAACATGTCATCCTGATCAATGTTGGATTCAAGCCTTACCAACAGCCTTTGAGGAAGATGCATCCAAAGCTGGAACCTTTAATTCAGAGTGAAGTGAAAAAATTGTTGGATGCTAAAATTATATTCAAAGTTAGACATTCGGAATGGGTTTCGAATTTGGTGCTTGTAAGGAAAAAATCCAGAGAAATCAGGCTCTGTGTAGATTTCAGAAACCTCAATCGTGCATCGGATAAAGATAACTATCCAGTCCCACCCATGAAGCAAATATTGAATATGGTTTCAGGTTTTGAATTATTTTCATTATTAGATGGATTCTATGGCTATAATAAAGTATTAGTAGCTGAAGAGGACAGGCTTAAAACCACATTCAGAACCAAGTGGGGAACTTTTGCTTATAGGAGAATGCCCTTTGGACTCATAAATGCTGGAGCTACTTTCCAGAGGGCCATGGATATAGATTTCCACGGTCCGATTGGTCATAGTGTTGTGGTATATCTCGATGATGTCACAATATTTTCAAAAAAGAGAGAGGAGCATGCATTCCATCTGAAACAAATTTTTGAGCGTTCTAAAAAATATGGTATTTCACTGAATCCTAAGAAATGCGTGTTTGCGGTCATAGAAGGAAAGCTACTGGGTCACATTGTTTCTAAGAAAGGGATCTCCATAGACCCAGAAAGGATTAAAGCCATAAAATAGACCCCTTTACCACATAACTAAAAAGGTATGCAATCATTCATGGAGACAATTAATTTTGTGTGAAGGTTTGTACAGATTTTGCTCAAATTGTCAAACCTTTGCAGCAGATGGTTAAGCAAAGTGTACAATTTAAATGGACTGAGGTGGAAAGGAATGCATTCAGTAAGATAAAAACATCTATTGCTCATGCACCATCACTCAAGAGTCCAAATTTTGAAAAAGATTTTATTTTGTACACTTTTGTATCCAATGATTCATTGGCAGAAGTGCTTACGCAGAAGGAGGATGAGGGAGATGAGTACCCCATATCTATTATGAGCACTGGTCTGCAGGGAGCTGAATTGAATTATCCAGCTGTTGATAAACAAGATTATGTAGTTTTCAAAGAGGTAAATTAATTTAGGCCATACATACTTAAGAACCATACTAAGGTAATAGTTCCACACCCGACTGCAAGATCTCTTTTTGTAGAAAAGGAATTAGGAGAAAGAAGAGGCAACTGGGTAACATCCTTACAAGAATATGATCTTGAGTTCAAACCAACATCCATAGTAAAACAGTGGGTATTATGTAAACTAATGGCTGAAGGTAAAGACAATGAAGAAAATAGTTGGGACAATGAAGCTAAGTTACATATGGTGGATGTATGTCCCCTATTCATAGCTCCAGACTCCTGGTACCGAGACCTAGTTCATTACCTTCAAGAAGGATATTTATTGGAACATTGGAATTCCAAACAACGAAGAGCATTACGTCTAAAATGGACTTCATATCAGATAATTGATGGAGTATTATTCAGAAAGAATTATGATGGAGTTTTTCTCAGATGCTTAGAGCAAGAATATGCAAATAAGGTCATAACAGAATTACATGATGGGCCTGCTGGAGGTCATTTTTTTGGAGATACAACAGCCCATAAGATTCTTAGAGCCGGGTATTACTGGCCTACACTATTTAAGGAAAATCATGCTCATGTCAGAAGTATGATGTTTGTCAAAGAGGTGGTGGAAGACAAGCTAAACCAGTGGGGCTTTTGAAACCAGTGATGATAATAGATCCATTCGAACAATGGGGAATTGATATCAGTGGAGAGATAAACCCCAATCCTTCCTTGCAACACAAGTACATTTTGACGGCAACTGAATACTTCACTAGATGGGTTGAGGCCATCCCGTTACATAAAGTGAATGAATATGAAGTCATGGATTTCTTACAAGATCACATCATGACCAGGTTTGGGGTTCCAATTTCCCTGGTTTTTTATAATGCTACTTACTTTTCTTCTATTAGATTAACTACATTTGATAATGAAAGAGGAATCAAGTTGCATTATTTTGCAAACTATTACCCACAAGGAAATGGTTTAGTAGAATCTACAAATAAGAATTTGATTAGAATCCTAAAGAAAACTGTAATAGAAAATCAGAGAATTTGGCATTTAGCGTTACCTAATGCTCTTTGGGATGATAGAGTCACACCCAAGAATTCCTTAGGTGTGTCACCTTACACTCTTGTTTATGGAAAAGAAGCTATTCTTCCTCCCAACATTCTGTTACCATATTCCATAATAGCTCAGGAATCTAGAGGTATCGATATCGAAATCCTACAGATTAGAATCTATAATCTTTTGAAGTCGGAAGAGTCTAGGTCCAAAGCCAAAGAATGATTTAAGTGGGAGATCTGGTTCGTAAGTGGGATCATCTGCATGATGAAAAGGGAAAGCACACTAATTTCCAACAGTTATGGGTAGGCCCTTTTCAAATTGCAGCAAATATTGGCCCCTCAACTTACAAGTTGCAAGACCTAAAGGGGTGGGAAGAGAACTTACCAGTTAATGGTTTAGTTCTCAAACCTTATTTTTCTTGATTTTTAGTTCTTGGTTATCTTGTACATAAATAAACTGATTGTTTTATTTTATTTTTTATTTGTTGATTTTTGTTTGTTTTAGTTAGGGTTTCATTGATTTCAATAAAAAACACAACTTTTGGTTGCATGGAGTTCATCTGAATTTTGGATTAACTAAAATCTTTGATTATGAGACTGTGTACTATTGATTTATTTGAAAGAACTTCTTCTAGTTTATCAGTTTTCCTAAATGGCTATGAACACATTGAAGTCCTACTTGATCCTTGTAAAATAACTCAGGATCAAAAGGTCTGGAATACTATTTCGAGGCTCCATCCATCTCACATTAAGAATGTTTTAATGGGTGACAACAAAAGATCCATGGAGAGGAAGCATGGTAAATAGTATATTATATTTAAATGATCCCATGCCGGGAATTGAAAGCCAAAAGGAAAATAAGAGTCAAAATCTTGTAAGAAAGCAATATGTATCAAAACAAAGTACTGAACCATATTAGTGCAAGATTTCCAAAGTTCTTCTCCATCCATGAGCTGAAAATTAAATACATCTCTCACACAAAAGGACACTATGGATAGAGGAGCCTGAATAAAATTTTAGAAAGAAGGCAAAAAAGGAGGACTCTAAAGAGGACAGAAGTCCAAAAGCACAAAAGTGCAAAATGGCATGGGAATGAGGAACAAACAAATATTTCTATTTGCCATATGTTACAATCCTGTGGTGTCTAAGCTGGTAGCTACCAAAGACAGAGGTAAAAAATGAAACTCATATCCCTGGCCTCAAAAGAGTTATCTAGACTTTGAAATATTGGTTTCCATTTTCCCTAAATTGGACTATCATCAATGGTTAAAAGTACATACATCTGCCATTTGGGAAATCCAGACATCTAGAAGAATGCAGCATGTTGGTATTATCAAAACAGTATGTTGCTCAAAGAAGAAATTGTCCAGAGATATGTGTTCACCAGGTAGTCGCCAATTGTTGCAGCTGCAAGATTTTCCCAAAATTTTTAAAATTTTGGACCCTTCCTTTATTTTATCTAGCTTGGGATTGTTTGGTTTCCTGAAATTTGTCATTCCTTTGCTATAAATTTTGATCTTTTGAAGTTGAAGTAGAGTCAAATGCTTTTCCCTTCATTTCGGATTTTGAATGATCTAGCACTACCGTTTGTCTAGAAAAATACTATGGAGTTTTGTTTTATATTTCAAAGCTCAACGTTTGAATCTTAATGATTTCCTTTCATTTTGGGGGTTTATTGATGAAGAATCGAGGCATTAGTCCTCTATACTGTCACCGTTTCGAAAGGCAAACAGTGAACGTCCCGATGGACATTCCTGTTTCTCGCCGACCCGTGCTTTTATGTCCTTTGTTGTTTTTTTTAAACCCTTCGATGTCTTGGTTTTTTTTTATCGCTATCGGAACATTTTTGACATTGGATCGGAGGGCTTGTCATTTGTATTGCTGACACTACGAAATATATTGTGTTTTGAAGTTCCGATGTGTTAGTGATTAGTCTTTCTGATAGTCGATGCATACCCATGACAATGTTAGTGCTCGGAATTGCTGACACTACGACAGTGTTGAGGTTTGAATCATCGACACATAGTGTTTAGAGCTTTTGACCGCCAACGGGTTGTATGTTATCACGGAACTTGCAGTTGGTTTGTTGCTTTCCGTTGCGGCTACCTATGGAACTATCCACCCATAGCATGTATAGTTTTCGACACCGACAGAGTCGGAGTCTGCTAGCCTTTAGCCTTAAAGCTTCCAATCACCGACGATTTTATTTTGTCGCGGGACCCATAGTCTGTCTGCTACCCGCCGTTGCGGCTGTCTATAGGACTATTCTCCCGACGTCTAGTTCTTTCGACTGTCGATAGGGTTTTTCCCCGTCGATAAGGTTTTTCCCACTGATTCTTTTACTAAGGGTTATATATAAGAGGTGGAGCATTTTTTATTATTTATCCTTGTGGAAACTTACGTCTACTCCAGTTCGTGTTGATTGAGCTGTTTAGCATTCCCAACTGTCTAGATTTCACTCGTTGGCATGCTATCGTGGAGGTTTTGTATCATCACGCTGATTGCATAGCGTTTTGCTAGGTAGGCATATCACGGTTTCCTTTTTCTTGATTTTTATTGGTCGTTTCAAGAACCATGGTTTTCTCATAGTTGTGTAGTCATCCATTTAGAATGAATATTTATCCTTGCAATATGCTTATTAGATAGTTTGACAGTTTTCTTTGGCGGTGGGGGTTTTTTTTTTGAGCCTGCGTTTTGAGTCGTTATGGTTGTTTTATCCATGTCTGAAATATTATGTGGTCAGTGTAGACAAGCGTTACGCTGTTTGCACCACCTATTTTGGGTTTGTTTATGGCCGTTCGGAGGGGGTTTCAGTTTTCATATGCGCTTACCCTATTTTTGTGGGACGATGAAGGTTTTGATTTTGATCGAGTTGGGGATTTCCGTGATGAGAACACAGTATAGGGTCTCACTTTTGAGGATTAGAATTATTGATAGTGTGGTTCATGTTTTATTGAAGAGTTAGATTATTTTGAATGCAGTCCAGATTAAATGATGAGTTTTCTATCAGGGGTGTGTTCTTAGTTACAGACGGTGGACTTAGAAGATTTTAAGACACAACTTGCAGGAGTTTCTTTGCCTTGTCATTTTTCCTTTTCATGCATTAATACTCTGTATAGTTTATTTTTAAGAATGCATATGGAAGAGGTAAATAGGTTGATACAATTTTTCTTCATTACTAAAACACTTGCTAAAAGTTTAAATGGTCAAAGAACATACTGTGTTTATGATAGGGTGACTGTTACAAAGGAGATATGTCTAAAAGAAAAAAGAAGAAGGCTCCAGTTGTAGAAGGAGAACTAGAGGTTGAAATCATCACCAAGGTTGAATACATATATGAAGATACCAAAGCTACCACCAGGGTTGAACCAGATTATAAATGGGGGGAAATATACATGATGATCACAAATCAGAATGTGCCTGATACATGATTTGAAGAGCTAACTATTTATGTAAACATCGAGAAATTGGCTCTTATGAAAGTAGCCACAAGACCGGAGTTGTTTCCATGCTCAGAGGTGATCGGTTGGATTCTACCTAGGGTATATGTAACTACGATTATCCTGGAAAATACTGCTAAACAGGGCTACATTGCATAAATCCATGCTTATGTCTCCATGGCATATCATCTACCTCCTGCACAGATTTACTTAATAGAAAGCTGGTTGAAAGAGACAGATATGAACCTGGTAGAAATAGTAAAAATAATGATGATACCAGAGAAGAACTTTCGAACCAGACCATTAGGAGAATATGGTACATCCACTCTCTGGACCCCTTATAGATTTATAGCACTGATGCTGAATAGAATTTTTGGGAGAGCTCATGAAAAAAGATTCAAATTGGGATGGATACCAATTACTTTCTATGTGGCCACTCAAGGAACCATATTCAATTGGTCAAACATAGTGTCCAATAGCCTCTCAGCATGCATATCTTCAGCTTTGGGAGGGGTATCACATAAGAAGTTAGAGTTCTACATGAGCTCTATCCTAGTTGATTGTATACTATGTACCCAATCTTTTCCAGCCTTGAGGTGTAATTGGGATAGGGACAAGACCTCGATATACACTGCATATAAATTATTTTGGGCACACAAATACCATGGATACTATAGAGAAATATGTGAACACTTCATCATGCCATTGTACACTCTAATTTTCCTGACCGAATGCAACTGCATGTCCGAAGAGGCGTTCAAGGTCACTGAGGAATATGGAGACTATTATTTAACTGAGGAAGGGATGTATATCAGAATGTATGGTGGCTCCAGGGCACCTTCTCTACTCCCTAAATATTCCACTGATTATGTGCTACATAAAGAGGTAGTTAGGAAGGTATATCTTGATGGTGTTGGGAGTTTCTTGTTTGAGCATAAAAAAGCAGCATTTCCTGCCATACCTTTCTGGCTAGGGAGTTATAAGTTTTCAAAGGTAAAATAGACTGTAGAATTTGTGTAGGAGTTGGAGCACTTTCATTTTGGTGAGATGAACTTTCACAGGAATGACTCTCAAAATAATGTAGCAAAACACTGCAAGGAGGAAAGCGTTCATTTTGAGTATACCAACTTCTTGGATAAGGACGATGAAAGCTTCAGGAGTACAAAGAATATGATTGCCTTAAAGAAGAGATTTAAATAGAAAATCACTACTATGGGCAGAAAAGGAAAAACTGCACAGAAGACTAAGATAGCTAAACAAGAGGAGGCCAAAAAGAGGGAAGAAGATGCTAGAAGGCTAGCACAAGAGGTAGAGAGTTGGCTGAAGAATGAAGAAGAAGAAAGAAAGAGAGCTACAGAGGAAGAAACAAAGAAGGAAGATGAGGAAAGAAAGAGGAAGGAAGAAGCAGAGATAAGGAAAATACAAGATGAAAGTGAGGGTCTGAGATTAACAGGATCTAAAAAAGATCAGCAGACCATGGAGTAGATGGATATTTAGGGGGGACATGATTATACAAATCAGGGGCTTGGAAAAGATAACCTGACCCCCAGGATCATGCTGCATCTTCTAGCAGCACTCAAGGGAATGCTATGTTTTCTGGAATGAATTTGATCCCTTTCATGCAGAAGGAAGGGGAAGAGGTCCCTGATTTTAGCACCATTTTCTATGACAAGGAGAAGAAAAGGATTGTTAAAAGAACCAAGAAAAAGGTTGAAACAGGAGGATAATTGGGAAAGATGATAAATGACAAGACTTTGGTGTATGGGATAGATGCAAATCCAATATTGATAGCAAGAGCTAGGGTGGCATTAAACCAAGCCACTGAAGATAATGTAGATAGGTTGATGACTGATCATGAGCAGTCCAAAAGGAATGCAGCTCAATTAAAAGAAACACTGAAGAAGGAGAGATATGAAGGTCATAAATTGAAGAGGAAATTTGAGGACATGCAGAATGAATTAAGGACTTCAAAGACAGAACTCTAGACTCTGGGGGAAAATAAGATGGCTTTAGAAGTTTCCATAGAGAAAATAGAAAAGGATTCTCACAATAGCTTAGCAGATTACAGAGGCTACAGCTAGAGCATCAAGTGCTAAAAACCGAGAAAAATGACCTTCAGGTATCCTACGAAACTCTAAGTGTAGAGAAGGTCTAGTTGCAAAACAAGGTCATTGATTTAGAATCAAAGAAGGCTTCCACTAAAGAAAGAGAGAAACAATATCAAATATAGGTAGCGGTTTTGGAGCGATAGAATGATTCATTGACAACATCACTGAAAGATGCTATGGAACAGAAGACAGATGTCTAGCCTTTGAAGGAATGTGTTCTAGCCCAAATAAGGAAGATCCACCAACTACAAATGCACATTGAGGAAGAAAGGTGTAAGATTTTGCAAATAGATAGCAGAATGGAAGAGATTTTGGATACTACGTATTTTTTTTGGACAGATCTCAGGAGATTCTGGAGATTTTGACGGGAAGAATAGTGTGGATAGAAACAAATGAGGAACCTCCCGTGGAGCTGCCAGTTAAAGATAGGAAGAGTTTAAAGCAGGATTATGATTTATTGGAATTTGCAATCAATAATGCAGAAGAATTCAAGAAAACTGTAAAGAAAACGAGAGGAGCATGTGTGGAATACTGCAGAAGGGTGCTTTCTACATATAATAGATGCCAGATTTCAGCAGAGAGGAGATTGGATGCAATTCCAGAGCATCAAGTGTTTATAGAGCATCTAGAGAATAGATGTCAAGAAGATGAGCAAGAGGTCCAACAAGTAAAGGATCTAGATGAACATATCTTAAAGAATGTAGTTGCACATGCAGGTGTAAGTATACACCTCCTAGAGGATCCGCTGTGTGTCAGTCCCGCAAGAATAGAAGGAGTAAAGAATCAGGCAGCCAAATATGAGATAAATATCCATTTTCTCAAACCTTCTGGATTTGAAGGTATGGCTGCAAAGGCTCAAGCATGGAAAAAGTTCATCAACGACCAAGCAGGCCCCTCGTCATAAAGTGTTTTAAAAGTTTTTGTTTTGAAATGTAATATATTGTATAAATTATGAGCACTTACTACAAGACAAAATTTTGGGATTGAGAGGTTGGGGAAGCCCAAAAGTCACTGAGGGGCAGCCCAAAGGTTTTGGTTTTTTGTATAAATATAGGAGAGTTTAGATGTAGAAGGGACTTCTTTCCCAATCAATTTTTGAGAGTATATTGTAAGAAGAACTACTTCCTTTTACAATAAAAAATTACAAGTTTCTGCTAGAGAAATTTTGGTGGAATGTTTCGAATGCGTTGCTATGGATCAGTTGAATGTGAACTATTTCATTTTTAGCTTATGTCCATTAACTATGAGATCGTTCTAAGTTATTGAATTTATGCTCATATTACGAATGTCTTATTGTTTATTATGTGAAATTTCCACTGTGAGTAATGAAGGTTGTCATAAACAATAAACTATCTTGTTGTTCATATTTCTATTAATGTTCATGTGTTCTGAAATAAGTAACATCTATCTGTAATTTTTCTTAATACATGCACATAAATACATTACTCATTGATAACTGATAATTTTTGCTCCCTGGGGATAGGTTAGTTAGTTGTAGTTATTTTTTGGTTGTTTCTGATTTAGATGCGAGAGAGGTAAGATGAGAGGTACGAACCCGCGCATCACATTGTGACACTCCTCGTTATCTCTATCAATTTGCATTTTTAGATAGTCACTTGCACATCATAACTTAAACACAAAAAACTAAATATACGGTGGACCGAGCCATAACCGGTAAAACCTTTTAATTTGTTACTTGACCTATAGTAGCCGGACCGTAAATCAGACAGATTCCCCATACCAAACAGTAACGGGCTAGTTGGGAACATTTATTGGGGAGAATCCCTAAATGTTGTTACCTGCAATTTTCCAGGCCTCAACAACACCCCAAGGAGTGCGAGGTGTGAATTATTATTAGAATCTTGATTTTAACTGCACGAACAATGAAGCAAAATACGAGGCTATGATATTAGCAATTTTCCAGGTCAAGAGGGTAGTGTTACATTGGGATTTGTTGTCCTTTTCCCCCCTGTGAAACAGGTTCAGTCCTCTTTCTCTTGTCAGAGCAACAAATCCCATGATATTGACCCAAAAGAGTAGATCCCAGCCGACAGCACCTGCGACACAGATGCCGTCTCACCCGAGATATCTTAGTTCTTATGGGTAACTGCCAGAACCATGTTTCTGTAGTTGATGTGGGAGGGTGTTTAAGTCCTTGTCCCCGTGCCAAGGTTTCCAATGAATATCGGGAATGTGGGATGGTGGTTTGCACATTAGATACCAATACTGAAGTATTACTTGCCCTTAGTTATGCAACCTTACACAAATTCACAGTGAACACTCATCGCAGATATATTCATTGCTTGAAATACAACATTCATACATTTATCTCTTAAAAGAACATTAACCTATCAAACATTAACATAGTAAATAGGCACTTGTCTAAGCTACTCAACATTCACACATATACACAACATGTAACGTGGAAACCCATCCGGGAAAAAACCACAAGGTGCTCTTCATTTGGCATTGGCATGAGGAAATAGATGCACATTTTGTATGTACATAAAGTGTTAGGATATTTAGACACTTAGGAGTTAGTTAATATCAACTTGTGTAATATATCCGTTAGGTAAAAGTGTGTTTCCTTAGTATGCATTTGTAAATATTCTAATCTGACAGTCACGATATATTCTAGACATAGAGTGATCTCACAGTTCAAATTCTCTTAGATCATACCTACCATTGATCTGTGGCTTAACACCCGATTAGTCTATTATCTCTATTTAAAGAGCATAGAGGGTCCTTGGCTAGTTGATCGATTATGAGAAGCTCATGTAACTTTCTTTCTTTTGCATAATAAATTTCTCCAAGTAGCTATTTGGCTGGGGTCGTGGACTATTTCCCTCTCGAGGGTTTTAACCATGTGACAAACATCAGTGAGTTGATATGTGATCTATTTGTGTGAAGTGATTGCTCAAGGTGTTTGATATTTTGGGAGTACCCTGTGTACCCGAACATGGTATCAGAGCATTTATGAAAAGCCGCTTTTGGTTTTGATCAAGATCTGGAACCGGTGTTGCTGAACTTTGAAAGGGTTTCTGGTTCTAGAGTTTCTATGCATTTGTGTCCTATGTGAGCTGTTCCATTGCATCTAGAGTGATGTTTCCATTGGGAAATAGTTTTTGTTTCATTGAAAACTGTTTCCATTTGTTCCAGAAACACCAATTTCGACAAATTTGAAGGTATAATGTTATAGTGACGGATTTGTTTTATTTTTTTTAAATATCTAATATTTTATCAATTTTATTATTAGATATTTACTGTTTTAGTCTCGGACTATTGCCTTCCCTGGCTGCGTATGTTATTTGTTGTGCACCTAACGCGATCGCGACGAATCAGAAATAGTAAGGGAAAATTTTCTTTCTTGTCTTCTTGGGCATGTATGCTCTTTGTCGTGCGCCTTGTGCGATCACAGCAAATCGGAAACAACGAGAAAACTTGAAAACGTAGACTTTCCGGGTAAGCTAACCAATATCTAACTCCATTGTGTGGAAAATTTTGTTTTTGCTTTTGTTTTTCGTTTTTTTTTGTGATTTGTAGAAAAAAAAAGCAAGCATGGAGAATGAGAAAGAAGAGTAAAAAAAAAAAAGCCCCCTTCCTCTTTGCATTCTTTTACGTACCTTTTAAACTCAGCTCACTTGGTCCAAAGTTGCTTTATTCCTTAATAGGTCTTGAGTTCAAGTCTTATTAAGTTACTTTTTAGTGCATGCAATTTCTATTTTCAAGTTACTTTATTGTAAAAGTGCATCTCATCTAAATAAAATAAAATAAAAAGTGAGTCACTTAAGTCTTTTAATTTATTTCCACACTATTTAAAAGTAACATTATTGTAAAAGTGAACATCACTTATTCTACAAAATTGATTCACTTAAAAGCAACTTTATTGTAAAGTGATTGTCAAAGGTTGATTTTGGGAAGAGGGGGGTTCTTTTTTTTAGTCGGTCATGTTAATATCTGCCATGTCACTATTGGGGATATCTTCAACATTTTCTTTGATCAAGCATAACTTCATAATCCAGAATCAGTTTTCAGTGCCGTTTTTTTAAAAAACGCATATTTTTTCGAGTTCTTTGCATCCAGAAAGTTAGTTTTTGTTCTTTAAGCCATTATTTTATAGTATGGCCACCCCTTGTGATATTATACTTACAAGTTCTAACTATTTCTCATGGAAATCTCGTATTGAGGATGTTCTGCGAAGTAGGGGAATTTTCAGGATAACCTCAGGGAAAGAAATAGAACCCACTGATGATGATAAGCAAATTAAATGGGAAAATAGATGTGATGAATCTCGTTGATTGATTGGGATGTCAATCTCTACTGATTTGCAATTCCACATATCTGGAATTGATGAACCTGATATAGCTTGGGAAAATTTGGAATCTGTGTTTGGTAAACACAATGAAATTCAGGGTCATGAACTTGAGAATGAGTTGATTTCCTTGAATCCAAATGACTTTTCATTCATTCAAGACTATTTATCTAAGTATAAAATTCTTAGACTCTTATGTGCAGAATGCAAGATTAAGAAAGAAGACAAATAATGTATTTATCATATTCTTTCCAAACTTGGACTTGCATATTCTATTTTTGTATCTACATTCTAATCCATGAAAGAATCCTTCACTGCAACTAGCTATCAAGATCCTAGTCTTGAATCCTTAATTAGAGAGCAAGATAAGCGCATTCATCTTGGAAAAATTAACAATGCAGATACATCTGGGAAATCCTTATTGTTCCAACAGAAAGAAAAATCCAAGCCTCCCAAGAAACAGAATTTTCGCAATAATAAGCCAAACAATAAGGGTCTGAAACCCTCTCAGTCAGCTCCTTCTTTAAAAAATGAGAAAGGATCCAAGCCAAAAGGAAAGAAGACTGAGCATCATTGAAATTTTTGTGGGAAAGATAATCATGATGAATCTAAGTGTTTCAAGAAGATGACAAACTTCGAAGCAGCAATGAAGAAGCACCACATCAGCCTAGATTCATCTTCATAATCTACCTCTCATGGACATGCACTTTATGCTTCTGGTTACTCTTATACTGCATCTTCTTATTCTACTTCAATTGAATGGCTTATTGATTCTGGAGCATCTTATCATATGGATAAGGATCAAGCCATATTTTCTACTATGCATGGATGTAACACCAAGCAAATATTTGTTGGTGATGATAGATATATAAGTGTTGTAGGATCTAAAACAGTTCCAGTAGAAAATGGTCATTTCAGTGATGTACTATGTGTTCCGAAAATTTCCTGCAATTTGTTATCAGTCTATCAAATTACTCATTCGGGTGAAGGTAAAACTGTGATGTTTACACCTCACCAAGTTCTAATCAAGGATTTTAAAAATCCTCAAAATGTACTTACCACTGGAACTATTGATGATATTACCAGGTTGTACAAATTTAACAACTTTGAGTCATCACCTTTTCCTTTAGTTTTTGTTGCTCATAGTGATAACTTGAGCAAACTTTGGCATGAGTGATTTGGTCGCTTAAATTATTGCTCATTGCAACAACTATGTAAAGACAATATGGTGACTGGTATTTCGATGGTATCTTGCAAGGATGGTGTTTGTTCTAGTTGTGCACTAAGAAAACATCATCGGGATAGTTTTGACAAACGTGCCTCTTAGCACGCCTCGGTTCCTTTAGAGCATGTGCATAGTGACTTGTGTGGCCCTCTTCCATATACATCCTTTTCTAGTTTCAAATATTTCTTAACTTTCAATGATGACTACTCGAGACGCACTTGGGTTTACTTCCTAAAACTTAAGAGCGAAGTATTTAACATGTTCTTGGCCTACAAGGACCTTGTTGAAAAACAATCTGGTCATCAAATTATTAAGTTAAGATCTGACAATGGAGGAGAATATGTTAACAACAAGTTCACTACTTTCTACATTGAACAAGGAATCCAACAACAACATACTGTTCCATATACACCACAACAAAATGGTGTAGCTGAACGAAAGAACCGCACTTTAAAAGAAATGGCTAATTGTATGATCCAATCTAAGGGACTAAGTCTTCAATATTGGGCTGAGGCCATAAATTGTGCAAATTACATAATTAATCACACACCTACTAAATTTTTATGAGGTATAACACCAAAATAAGCATGGATTAAAACTAAACTAGATGTAAGTCACTTTGGTGTGTTTGGTTGTGAAGCATGGGTTCACATTCTGGATGAAAAATGGAAAGCATTGCAGCCTAAAAGTGAAAAGTGCATATTTTTTGCATATTCAGAAGATGTAAAAGGTTATAGAATTCTTCAGCTACATTCTTGTGATATAATCATTAGAAGAGAAGTTAAATTTGATGAAAATCTCTTGGCTTGCGAGCCTAACTTGGCGGGTGTACCATCGTTGGCCTGCGAGCCTGATTCGACGATTGTGTCTTCTTCTTCTTCTTCCAACTTCCTTGACAAGTTTCCAACTCCAGTTTCTGATGATGACAATCAGGATGAAAATACACCTCCTCCTACTCATGTTCCTCCAATTGTACTAGCACCAATACTTCCTCGATGGGTCCGTTCAACATGTGAAGTAGCTGGTGATCTTGTCGGTGATCCTAGAGATCAACGTCGAACACGTTATCTATTTCAGTGAGCCTCTTCTCTTTTGGCTCAAGTTTTTGAGAATCATGATCCAGAAACTTTTGCAGAAGCTTCAGGAAATCCATATTGGGATGCATCTATGGATGAAGAATATCATTCCTTAATGGTGAACGATACTTGGGATCTTGTTCCTCTTCTAAAAGGAAGAAAAATTGTCAGTAAATGGGTCTACAGAACTAAGTATGCATCATATGGAAGTGTTGAAAGACTATAGGTAAGGTTAGTTGCCAAAGGTTTTTCCCAAGTTTAAGGGATTGACTACAATGAAACCTTTGCTCCTGTTGCAAAAATGAATTCCATCCACCTTGTTCTTTCCCTTGCAGCCTTACATAACTGGGAATTCCATCAAATGGATGTCAAGTATTCATTTTTACATGGTGATTTACAGGAGGAAATTTACATGAAACAAACTCCTGGATATGTTCAGTATAATTCTAGCCTTGTTTGTCTCCTTAAGAAATCCTTATATGGCCTTAAGCAAGCTCCTAGAGCTTGGTATGCCAAAATGGATAGCTTTCTCCTTGACATTGGTCTTTCTAGATGCCATTTTGACCCCAATGTCTATACCAAGAAAGTAGGAAACCATCTCATCATACTTGTTCTTTATGTTGATGATCTTATCCTTACTGGTAGTGAACCTAAACTTATAACCCATGTGAAAACCAGTCTTAAGCAAAATTTTGAAATGTCAAACTTAGGACATTTGCATTATTTTCTTGATCTCCAAGTCTTGCAAACCAAAGAAGGAATATTTCTTTCCTAGTATAAGTATGCTTGTGACCTTCTTCGTTGCTTACACATGGAATATTGTAAACCAGCCCCTTCTCCCTTCCAGTCTAGAGTCAAACTTTCTGCCACTAGTACTTCCCCTGAAGTAGATGCCAACTTGTATCGTTAGCTTATTGGTAGTCTTTTATACTTGAATCATTCCCATCCTAACCTTTCCTTTGTCATTGGTCGTGTTTCTCGTTATATGCAAATTCCTCATGAAAGTCACTGGAAAGCAACAAAAATAATACTTTGATATATTCGAGGTACTATTTAGTTTGGGATTCATTACTATACAGGGGGGAAACCTTTGTTGGTTGGTTTCACTGATTCAAATTGGGCTGGAGATCCTGATGATCAAAAGTCTACTGTAGGTTATGTTTTCAGTCTGGGATCTGGACCTGTCACTTGGGCTTGTAAGAAACAATAAGCTCTTGCTCTTTCTTCAGTAGAAGCAGAATATTGAGCCGCAGTTAATGCCAGTTAGGAAGCTTTATGGCTTCGACAGATCCTTCCAGAGTTTGGATTCAAGCAGCAACAACCTACTCCACTTTGGTGTGACAATCAAAGTGCCATCAAGCTTGCCAAAGATCTAGTTCTACATCAGCGTAGCAAACATAATGAGCTACACATGAACTTCATCAAAAATCTTGTTCATGATAGTGTTATTGAAGTGCTCTATTTCCCTATAGATGATCAAGTTGTAGACATATTCACCAAGTCTCTTATAGAAGCAAAGTTTTCTAAACTTCGGTCTATGTTATGAGTTCAGGAATGTGTCCTTAAGGGGGAAAAGGCTCTAATGCCTCCTTCCTTCTCCTAATAGTGTCACTTTTATAAATCCTTCAATCCTATCCCAAGTTGTTCTTAAGGGGGGGTGTTAGGATATTTAGACACTTAGGAGTTAGTTAAGATCAACTTATGTAATATATCCGTTAGGTAAAAGTGTGTTTCATTAGTATGCATTTGTAAATATTCTAATCCGATGGCCATGATATGTTCTAGACATAGAGTGATTTGACGGTTCAACTTCTCTTAGATCATACCTACCATTGAGCCATGGCTTAACACCCAATTGGTCTATGATCTCTATTTAAAGAGCATAGAGGGTCCTTGTCTAGTTGATCGATTATGAGAAGCTCATGTAACTTTCTTTATTTTGCATAATAATTTGCTCCTATTAGCTATTTGGCTAGGGCCGTGGACTGTTTCTCTCTCAAGGATTTTAACCACATGACAAATATCGGTGTATTGATCTGTGATCTATTTGTGTGAAGCTGTTGCTGAAGGTGTTCGTTCTTTTGGGAGTACCCTGTGTACCCGAACATAAAGCTATAGACTATGTTGAGATATTCTCTTCTATCTCTAGAAAATTCTTTTCACTCTCATGCTCTTTGTTCTCTTTATATTTATCACTCTACTCTAATCCTACTCAGCGATCCATGCACATCCTAGATTGAATCGACCTCCTCTATCTGTTTGTGCACTCAGCTGCAGATCTAATTACTCTAATGCACTCAATGATCCATAGTTACCTACTCAAAACTGTTATATCCTCTACTCATCTCAAAAGCATCTAAACAAGAACTAGATAATAGGATACTGATTGACTGTCTAACCCATGTACAACTTGGGTTTCTCCTTTTATAGACTTATTATAGACTCAATATATTCACATACATACTTGTTACAGACTCAATCATGACTTGATACAGACTCTAATAGACTCAACTACAGTCTTTATCTCAGCTGACTTACTATCCTCAGCCTACAGGATGTCTTTCCTATTCTGTCAAAATATGACCAAAGATGCATTATCAATATGACTTACAAAAGTGCCTTACGTGTGTGGTTTCTTCCAACTCCATCCGAGCTCGTACCCATGATCTCTAAGGAATGCTTCTTCTCCGCATCATGCCTTACTGTCGCTTTCTGGCCGTTACCTTGTTTGCACACCTTCTTCCATGAATATTCTACCATGTCATCACATCTCCTACTCTGTACTTCTGTCATAGCTTATTAAACTAGCGCAACTTCCTCGTCCCATTCCTTTGCTTTTCCTTTCTCCTTTCCTTCCTTCTTTTGTCACAACATCCTTCCCCTTTTCCCTTGATGTTGTTTTCTATGTCCTAGCTCCTCCTTCTTCTTCTTTGTACTCTTTTTCCCTTACTTAGGAAGAATTTCATATGAATTCTCCCCTTCTATCTTGGGCCCAATAGACCGCCAACACTCACCTATGGTTTGTCCCAAGCCACACAAGCTATTGCTCCATAAACTGACTTGCGTTAATTCTGGTCCAAAAATACTCCATGATTTTCAGTAGTTTCTCCTTTTCTGCGCACAATTCTTCCTTAACCTTTTGCATGTGCTCCACCTGGTTGAAAATGACATGTTCCGACATGCCACTTCTATTTCCTCTTATGTCTTTTATGTTCCTTCTGTGTTTGATAAGAAGTTCTGTCTATGTTCGCAATTGGTGGGAAGGTTTATGTTCTTTCTATGTTTGGATTGCTTCCTTGTAGCCTTATGTCTCTTGGTAATATTGCTAGCTCTGCAGGCCTCATGAAGACAGTACTGCTTATCAACAGTACCAAATCCTTGACAAACTTGTCATTCTTGTTTTCTTCTGGAGGTTTCGAGTGATCCGCAGGGTAGGACATAGCGGTAGAACTGTGGGGCAGAAGGACCTATCAAGAACACCAATCTTCCTTGTCCACTTTTTCAACTATAGCTTGCAACTCGACCCATGTTTTTTAGCCCACCCTTCAGAATTCAGTTCAACATTACTCAAGAAGGAGTTCGCTACATCTCGGTAAGCTTCAAATATCACTGTTATCACTCTAACTAGCAAGGGATCAAGATGTTTATTAGGTACAATGCTGGTGAGAGCTATTTTCTCATAGTTGGACTATATCCTTCCTTCAGGGTAAGCCATTGCAACACATATTTGGATGCGTCATCACCTTCCTTAGGTTTGGAAATTTTTAGTGGTGATGGTGATGACATATACCTTCATTCCTCCATATCCTAGTTCGAGCACTCGCTCAAACCAACCGATCCTAGCAAGGGATACTATGCACTGTGGTAATTAATGTTTTTCGACCATGTCTGGGGGTTTTGGTGGGATGTCTTTCGGGCTGGGTGTTTTTGCAACTGCTTTCCCTTCCTTTTCCATCTCCCCTAAGGAAACTTTGATTTTCCTGACATTAGAAGTTTTTTCCAGTGTGATGAACATCTTTACCCCAAGGGTTGGAGTAATTATGCATGAAGACACCAAAGTAGCTGAACTTCCAAGCAGCAACCAATGGGAAATAAAACACATGAATAGTAGGTTTCATATGTAGAACATACAGTATAGATACCTTATCAAGACCCCTTGGTTCATTACCACTTGAATAGTTAGTCATCCTCTTTATTCACCAGTCTCCACTCACTCTGTATCTTATCACAGCTCCGAATGTGATATTATAGGGAGTTGGGAAATTACTGAATCATTACCAACAGTTGCTTCTAATACTGAATTCGTTAATTCCTCACACGCTCCACCATCAAGTAGCATGAACCATTTGTTGGCCTTTTCCCCCCTGCAACCCAGGTTCAATCCTCTTTCTCTGGTCAGCGCAACAAATCCCAAGATATTGGCCCGATAGAGCAGAGCCCTGTCAGCAACACCTGCGACAGAGATTCCGTCTCACCCGAGATATCTAAGATATTATGGGTAACCACCAGAACCATGTTTTTGTAATTGGTGTGGGAGGGTGTTTAAGTCCTTGGCCCTGCACCAAGGTTTCCAACAAATATTGGAAAGGTGGGATGGTGGTTTGCATGTTAGATATCAATACTGAAGTATTACTTGCCCTTAGTTATGCAACCTTATGCAAATGCACAGTGAACAGTCATCGTCGATATATTCATTACTTGAAATACAACATTCATACAATTATCTCTTAAAATAAAATTAACCAATAAAACATTAACATAGTAAATAGGCACTTGTCTAGGCTACTCAACATTCACACATATACACATCATGTAACATGGAAACCCATCCAGGAAAAAACCACAAGGTGCTCTTCATTTGGCATTGGCATGAGAAAATAGATGCACCTTTTGTTTGTACATAAATCTATAGACTATGTTAAGATCTTCTCTTCCATCTCTACAGACTTCTTTTCCCTGTCATTCTCTCTTTTCTCTCTATCTTTATCACTCTACTCTACTCCTACTTAGTGATCTGCACATATCCTAGATCGACTCGACCTCCTCTGTTTTTCTGCGTACTTAGCTGTAGATATACTTACTCTGATGCACTCAGTGATCCAGAGTTACCTACTCAAAACTATTGTATCCTCTACTCAGCTCAAAAGCGTCTAAACAAGAACTAGCTAACAAGCTACTGATTGAATGGCTAAGCCATGCACAACTTGGGTTTCTCCTTTTATAGCCTTATTACAGAATTGATATATTCCCATACATGCTTGTTATGGACTCAATCATGACTTGATATAGACTCTAACAGACTCAACCACAGTCTCTATCTTAGCTGACTTACAAAATTTCCTTACACATGTGGTTTATGCTAGCTACAGCCGAGCTCGTACCCATAATCGCTAAGGGCTGCTACTTCTTCGCATCATGCCTTACTTTATATTTTTAAGTTTTAACTTGTATGCACACGTGATTCCACGAATATTCTGCCATGTCATCCCATCTCCTACTATGTACTTTCATTGCAGCTTACAAAACTGGTACAGATTCCTCTTTCCACGCCTTTACTTTTCCTTTCTCCTTTTCTTCCTTCTTCTATCGCAACATCCTTCCCCTTTTCCCTTGATGTTGTTTCCTATGTTGCAACTCCTTCTTCTTCTTCTTCTTCTTTGTACTCTTTTTCCCTTACTTAGGCATAATTCCATATGAATTATCCCCTTATATCTTGGGCCCAATGAAATTATGAGCTAATAATTAAACAAATGACCGATGAGTATCAGGCCAGACATCCCAGGATGAGAAGCTACTGAAATTCTTCCCAGGACCTCATCGAATGCTTTGAAGAATGCAGCTTCAATCTGATCCCTAGAGTACAAAATTGTGAAGTTGATTCCGTGGCCACTTCTGCAGTGGATTTCAAAGTCCCTATGCATGCTTTTGGGATATATGAGATTGAGTTCAAGAACATGCCTTCCGTCCCTGATAACGTAAAAACCTAGGAGGTGTTTGAAGATGACAAGCAGATACAAAATTTCCTCACTCTCACTGGGGAGTTTGGTTGACTGAGTATTGCTGAAGAAAATGAGCTTCTGGAGAAGGATGCTCTTACTCAAGGAGCTTTGCAAATCCAGATGGTTTTTCCTGGAGAAATTCCCCGAGAGGAGGACATTGCTCCTATTAAATATGCTGATGCTGGTGAAATTGAAGAAGCTTGGGAGGCAGAGATGCAGGAGACTGACGGGAATCATGAATATGTGAACAATATATGTGGAAAAAAAATCCTGCAATTGAAGGGTAATTCCATCCCTAGGGGTCTAGTTCCTTTAGAGAAATTTTTTTATCCGAATGATGTGGCCAAAGAGCCTCAACTAGTACCAAGCTATGAAGATGTTTGTCATGTCCCCTCCCCTCATCTTGACAATGGAGAGGACACGACTTCACTATTGTTGTCTATCAAACAAACTAGTCAATATGTCCCCATGAACATAAATAAACAATTGCATTGAAATAAAAACATACATACATAGATTCATAATGGAATATACAACGGAAGCAATTATATTTCATTCACATTCAACATATTCATAATAATTTATAGAAACAAATGCAGTTGTAGAGATTAAACACAAGAGATACTTATCTTTAAAATGAGCTTGTCCCGCAACCAACTATGTCACTGCAACCTTCCACCCAACCATAGGCCAATGAGCTCATCAATCTCTTAGCAGCACTACCGGCCCTGAGCTGGGCATGATTCCCACAAGGAATAAGGTAACAACAATAGGCTCACACATATCAAAATCCATCCAATCCAAAACTACATTTGGGTTTATCAGGCTGCTAGGGAGGTGGAATAGTTGAATTGCTAAGCTAGCGAGCTCAACCACAGAGTTATGGACACCTACACAAGATATGGCTCAGCTTCCCAAATACCAACACACCCAACATAAGGAAGCATCCCCTTATCTGCTACACAGTCCCTCAGGCTATGCCTTCCCTTCCAGTGCTCTTCAAGGTGTGCATGAAAATATAACCAACCCCTCTTGATCTCTCTGTGAGGTTCCTTCCTTCACTAGGTTTATCAAGCCAATTTTGATCCAATTCCACTCCAAACTATTTCAAACCAAAACAAAGGATGTACACATAGCAAATACAAGTTTTGGGGTTGAGGAAAAATGTCCTGGGAGCCAAAAATGGAAATGGAAAACAATGAAAACACCCTAAGTGAGCAATACAATTCGAGGAAACGTTCAACAACTTTACTGAGGCAAAAACGACCTCTACAAACCCTCATATCATGGATCATTCTACCATCCATTGGGAATTACGAAGAACATATTTCCATCTTGGATACTATGAGGAAAATGTAGTAATTCATGAGGAAGAGACCCCAGCCACTAAATCATCACAAAAATGACTTCCCAACCATGGGGAAAATGAAGAAAACTACCAAAATGTGAAGGAAAACACACGGGAGCTCCAAAACGCGCGAGGAATAGGAGGACATACCTGCATAATGGGTTGGAAAGAAATTTTTGGGTTTTTACTTGCCCAAGAAGTCAAAACACGTTTTTCAAAAACTGATGGCTTCTCAAATTTGAATTTGACTGCCATGCTCTTCCCATCCCCATGCATTAACTAACTCAACCACTTCTGGAAGAAATAAATGATTGGGCACAAAACACAAAATGGGTAGTTGACAGTTTTATGGGTTCTCCCTTTGACATTTGGATTTACCCTTGTTACCAACTAATTTGTACGTAGTGGTTTTTTATCAAGTGAGCCTGGTGAACCGGATAATGATAACTTGTTTGGACTTCAGAAGACCTTCAGTCTTGTTTCTGGGAAACTTTGTTGTACTATATCACATGTTCATAGCCCATGGGGGAATTGTAATAAATGTTCTAGCATGATAGTGTTTGTAAAAGAATCAGTCTCTTAGACTTTATTTGTCAATCCGATCAGCCCAGGGTGTTTTTTCCCTTGGTTATTATTGGTTGTTGAATAAACGACTGATAATTTCTGAGTTTTTCACTCCATACCTTCAAAGTTGGGGTGGTCGACTTGGAATTTAGGCCTATTGAGGTTATTAGAGTCTATGTGTCAGTGTATAAACATGCTAGACATCATGGTCGAGTCATATGAACATGTCTAAGTCCCCCTCGGTTTTTTCAAATTTTTAATTTTTAATTTTTTTCAGTGTTTTTTATTAAAATTTAATTTTTCCAAAACTTAGGCTATATTTTAATAGTTTAATTGGAAAAATTGATTTTGTAATAAAAGTGGGCCAA
>LPNX010508603.1:5552-24274 GCA_001517045.1 Pseudotsuga menziesii
ACTATATACACAATTTTAGGAGACCAGCTTGAAGCTTTGTGTCATCTGTTCGAGCTCAGCTGGCTTCTTTCGATTCTTTCCCCTGATAAATTTCTAGCCTGCATTACTCTTTTTCCATATATCATGTAAATATATCTCCATTGTTCAGTGTTTGTATAATCTGATAATCTTTGAATATGTCTTGTCTCTGGATTGTGGATCTTTGAATATATTCTTCATTTTCTGCAATGACATTTGATTTTCTGCAACTTTGAATATTCAGTGAATTAAAGGCATGATTTGGTTGATGATATTAAGTCTGGTGTTTCTGCCATTAGAAGGCAAGCCGATCTTGATTCTGAGTTCTTGATTCTGTGATCTTGATTCTGCTCAGGGTGAGAGGAAATAGTACTGAGCACCAGAGGCAGATGAGAGGGCCACATGTTTCAAGGGTCCCGGTCGGCGGGTGAACATCAGTTAATTGGAATCCATATGTCAGCCTTTTTTTCGACGTAATTTTTGGAGAGGGTCTTCTAAGCATTCTGGAATATTTGTCGAATTATATTGACTACGTTAGCCCAAAATGCATGATGAAGTAGACTCACACAATTCTATATATTCTATTTAAAAGAATTTATTTACATAATAATGATACTAACGGAGGATCATACATTTACTATAAAATTAAATAATATATTCTTAGTTTATTTCTTTATTCAAATCTTTTAGTAAGTAGGAGAATCCGAGCTTATGTTACAATTTCGTATGAAAGAACTTGTAATATGATATTGTGTATTGTATTTTAAACACATTAAAAAAATGTGACTTTCATTATTATTTTTATAATAAATAGAGAATAACCTTTAAAAATAAATAAAATAACGAATCATTTCTATGTAATAATTATATTTATTTTAAATTAAAATTTTTTAAACATTTAATGTTGTATTTTAATTTCTTTCTAAAGTTGAAATAATTTATATTAATTTAAATTTAAATAACATCTACATAATCTAAAACAACTTTACCACTTTAATCCACTATATAATTTAGCTTTTTAAAATCAATTTTTAAAATCTAAAACAACTTTACCACCTTAATCCACTTTCATAAGAGCTTTAAATTTAATGCCACAAGAATATTTGGAATCAATTTTTAAAGCCCACAAGGTATTCCCTTTATCTAACTCTATTTTTTTTTAGCACAATGGTTTGGAAGATTAATTCATTTTTCTTTATATGATCCACTTATTTTTTCAAATTTTATGTGTTTTATGTTTAAGGATATATGTTAGTCAATTTGAGTCGATCACATTTGACTTACCTTTGACTTTGCTATTACTTGGTGCCTTTTGAGGCAGTTTTAAAAAATCAAAACCTGTTTTGCAAAGTAAGACTTAGGGATTTGTAAAATATTTTTTTTAATTTTGTTAAAAAGTTATTTTTGTCAACGGTTGATTGGTGGATAAAAGATGATGTCAGCCTTGGGATTTGGTATCTGGATTTGGGTTGACATGTGGCAAGATGACGTCATAATAATAGAATTAAAAAAATGAAAATTATATCCGCCATCTGTTATGCGTTTCTTGGTGTTGTAATATTAAATCTGATTTGTCACGCAACGATCGGCCTTTCAATTCCAGAAATCCGTCTGTGCTGCCGTTGCCGTTTTCGGCATGGCATTGCAACCGCTCACGCCGGGCACAACCACTGGACCAATCTTGTGAATTCCATTCCTGCCAGTCTCGGGGCTCGAAACCTTGTATGCAGTTGCAGAACTGGACATTATTGTGGCTACAAACTCCATAAGGCCCGTAGAAATCATAAATATGGTATTGATCTGTGGGCTGCGACCAGATCATGCTCCACTTGCTGCTTTCGTCGCTTCAAAGGTAGAGCTGAGATTCTCCATCTTTATCCAGCACGAACCGGGTATTGATACGAACCTGAGGTTTGAGAGAGTACATGAAATAGACAATTGCGCCTGTATGGTTTTTAACAACCCTGAAAACATAGATATATTTCGTTGCCATTTCTGGAAGCCCGCTGAAAATCTCACCATTCCAGAGCCCACTTTCCCAACAACGAACAGATATGTTCCACAGGAGAACAAACTGGCTGGCCCCAGATGGATCCAGCTCAAGAGTGAAAGAACCAGGGGCCGGATCAACAGAACTTTTCCAGGAACTGAGCTTCTGCCCCATCCCAATCTTCATCCCAGGCAACAATGTATCACCGGGATAGTTGAAGCTCTCCCAAACAGTAGTCTGATTTTCATCAATCATAACCAAATTGCCAGAGTCCAATATGACTACCTTAGTTGCTTTCCGGCTCCCATTGCTGGACCAAACAAGGTTTCCTTTTCTATTCCCATCGTATAGAACTAGCTAACTCCCATCTTTTGCCAACTTTAAGGCTGCACCGCCCTGTCTTTCCAATGGCTGCTCTCTGTTAGCCACCCATACGACGGTTTGCTTTGCAATCTGCGCATACTAGATCCCAACATACCATTTCTTCGTCCCTTTGGGTTGGAAGAATCTGATTTCAAAGGTCCCATTTCGTGACATTCTAGTTTGATTTGCACTGAGAGAGGCGCCCAAAGATATAGTATTCCCGGGAACCTCAGCCGCCTAGCAAGCTGCAAAAACCATAACTGCGATCAGTAGCTTTTGTAAAAGGGTGTTCTGATGCTTATCCATGGCTATTATTTCTCCAAGCAATCCTCCGACCAGTAAAACGATAACTAGTGAAGTGCAAGTATTCAAAAGCTTTTAAATCCAGCAAATGACTGGTTTGGTCGTGGCCCTCATAAAGTTTTATGAAAAAGGACTCGGCTACTCTTTGACTGTGGAGTCTGCCAAGAAGATCGAGCCGACAGGAATAACTAATAAAACAAGAGAATCCCAAATTCCTATGCGATCCAGAGAAGACTATCAGTGGCTCTAAATATCATGTCACAATGAAAGTTGAAGCTATCGATCAAATTTTACATAATCTACTCTACATATTATATGTTTGAACATATGCTAAATATGCTCAATCGAGACTCATTTTTAAAGGAAATTTTAGAATTAGGAAAAAAATTTCTGGAATATTGAAGTTACCCATTCATGGACATGCCGGCAATTTGAAGTTACAGATAAAATTTTCTCGTTTTCTCTTGCAGACATGGCCATGAAACCTATCGATTCATTAAGAAGCTATCGTTTTAGGTTGGTCGTCTGCAAGTCAGAATAATATTATAATTTGATTATCTGACTATACTGGATTGTTGTCCACCCGTAGGCCTTATTAAATTCGCATCATAACCTAGGATCTACAAGTTTCACCACTATTCAAGAAAGGATGAAATCTATGATGGATTTGTCAATTTTTCACTTCTTTCTTGTGCAAGGAATCTTTTGGTTTGATATTATGTAAAACATGAAGGGATATGACCACATATTTGAACCACTTATCGCTCTTATCATTTTACATGATATATTATTTATGCAATAGTGTTATAGTAATACCCTTTGGATTATCTTTCTTGTATTAACATATACAGACTCAATGGATTTCCGCTGGATTTCTTACTATATATTTTATTTTTTCATTACATTGGTATAGAGTTGATAGAACATAGTGAAGCCCTTAAGGATCGACCCATTATCTATGGTAGCATGTATACAACATTTCAATGTATTGTTGTTTGGTCTTTAATACAATTTGTATGTGGTGATGATTAAGGGATTTTGCCTTTAGTTTCGATTTTGAAACCCTTTCATTATAGTAACAAGCTTACACACACACGCACTGTAATCTCTCGAATTTTTTTTATATCAACCATTCCATTGGACTAGTGAGAAGCATTTACCTATGTCACTTCGTAAATTCATGGAAAATTATCAAAGTGATTATGTGGGCCAAATATTTGTAGAGTTTGATGTCTAAATTGTGAAATGATGCAACATTAGGAAACATTGGATAAAGAGGGTGCATAAGAAGGTTGAATTGGGACCACATTAGCTGAAATTACCCTAAATTTGAATTACAAGGTGGAATAAGACATCACGAGGGCATAAATTTGAATTTGTAACTCTTAAGAAGTTTTGTGAAGAGCCATATCATGAGTTGTAACTCCTGATAAAAATAGAAAATCTATGATAATTTATGACATCTATGACAATCTTATGACAAATTATGAAGTGAATCACATCATATGATAGATTATAACAACTTATGACATCCTATGACATGTTGCAGGTCCTATTTTTAGTCAAGAAGGGTGCTAGAGTTGAAGGGTGCTGGGTCTCTGGACTAACTTTACAAGGAGCGGAAGTCCCGAGTGGATGATTACGATTTTTTCTGTGTCAACGTTGCCCAATACGCTAGTGATGGGAATACCGTTGCTCAAGGCTATGTATGGGACCTTCTCGGGGAACTTGATGGTGCAGGTCGTGGTCTTGCAGTGCATAATATGGTATACGTTGCTGTTGTTTCTCTTTGAGTACCGTGGCGCGAAGATGCTGATCATGGAGCAGTTTCCAGACACTGCGGCCTCCATCGTTTCCTTCAAGGTGGACTCCGATAATGCTTATGCTTCTCAGGTGTAGAAAGACGGAGAATCTGTCAGAAGCCGAGGTACAAAAGCCGAGAGCAAAATGGCCGCAGCAGCTGATCATCAAAAGAAAACAAGTACTCATGCAAAGATCAGTCCCCAAACCAAGAGAAACATTCGAAGGTGACTAGGATGATAACTAATATTCTTTTTTTTTCAATTTTTTGTCTCTGTTTTTTGTTTGATTCAAGATTTTAGCCCTAGCATCTGGCTCAGCCCTTCTGGGATCCAAAACCTAAAGCAAGATATTGAATTTTGTGTATATATTATGTATGTAGGGTGAAAAAGTTGTCAAGGATGACAGAGAAACTGAGCGAGAATGTGTTGGCTGGGGTTGTCACGGTAAGCGGTGCTATGATTGGTCCAGTGGTGGGATCTAAGGCTGGCCATAAGTTCTTCCGCATGCTGCCTGGAGATGTTCTTCTTGCTTCTCTGGATGCTTTTAGTATGGCAATCTCTCTCCCAGTGTCTTGAAATCTTTTGAAGTAAATATTTTAAATTGTGGGTATATGGTAAATATGGTTTCTATTCTTAAATTTCAGATAAAGTTTTAGAAGCTGCAGAAGTAGTAGCGAGGGATGCTCTGTCAGCTGCTTCTGAGGCTACAGTTGAAATTGTTGCAAACAGGTATTTCATATTTTGGATTCTTCGTTAACTGTTCATTGTAATGCGAATATTATAAATTTGTGAGTGTTGGTTATTTGAATGTAGGTTTGGCGAGGAAGCATGAGAGGTGACACATGACACATTTGCAGTTGCTGGGCATGTGATCGGAACTGCGTGGAACGTCACTAAGGTTTGAAAAGCCATCAATCCTACATTGAATGGAACATTATCAGCATCTGCTTTGAAGGCTTTGAAGCTCAAAAGGCGAGCAAAGCTTTCACTTCTTCATCCAAATGAATGTACAGTTAACATTTTGCTGGAATTCAATCGCTTCTCTTTACATTTAGTCTCTGCAAGTAGGAAATAATTTTGTATGAATCTCGGTTTGGGCCATGTAAAGGCTGATAATATGTATTAAATTTTAATATGTAACATTTTATATTCTAGATAAACATTCGTAAATTTTAACTAAATGAGTAAATTGATTGTGATTTTTTCGTGATAAATGATATTGATATCTCAATATCAATGATAATTGATGCCTTAAGTTATTTAAACAAAAAAATTGTAATTCAAATTAAATCTAAAATTTGCAAGTTTGAAGTAATTTTTACGATATAAATATCCTTTATCGGAGTCCTATTATTTGCATGCCTAGAGAAATATTTCATTGTTATTGTTATTATAATTTTTTTGGTTTGTAATGGAAATTTGTCCATAAATGTTTATTTTAAAATTATTTATATAATTTTGTTTTGAGTTTAGAAAGGAATTTTGAAATTCTAAATTTTTATTTTGAAATTATTTACTTAATTTGAAAAAAGAAAATTGGTTTATCATGAAAATTTGTTTATAAATGTTTATTTTAAAATTATTTATATAATTTTAAAAAAATTGGTTTATCATACCATTTGTTTATAAATATATATTTTAAAATTATGTGTATAATTATAAAATTTACTTATTCACTAATTCTATTTTTATACTTCTACTTTAATTTTGCTTAATTTTGTTTACCTTTGTGTTGTTAATATGCTCACCCATTGTTGATCATAGGTGTGATTATATAACTTTGTGGAAACCAAACTTCATTGAAATCGCTTCAATGATATAAAAACACTCTTTCATATAAATATAAAATATGCATCCAAATAGGAGAGGCTTCACAAGGTATAAGATTATCAACATAATTAGAGAAGGTCTATATAATATGAAAATGAATAATCTATATGGTATGTAAACTAATATCACCAAGTTAGAGAACATTTACAAGGCAAAGCTTTGATATCATCAAAGTTAAATAGATCTCAAGTTTGTAAGACAATGAGACTAACACAATTAAGTTAGAATAAAGTATAAAGGTATGGCTCCAATACCAACAATTATCATCAAGCTAGAGTGGGTTTAAATTGCAAACATCAATACCACCATGTCATAGATCATATCCAACTAGGCAACAAACACCTATATCGTCGAGCAAGAGAGGGCCCATATGGTATGTTACTCACACCACCAAGCTAAAGAGTATTGACGCCACCAAGCTAAAGAGTATTGATGCCACCAAGAATTAAAGAGAGCTTGTATGATATAACCTTAATATTGCGAAGATAAAAAGAATAAATGATAACATTGATACCACAAAGCCACCAACAAGTTAAAAATGGTCTATAAAGTATGACAAAAATATTGAAAAGTCATAAAAAAAAACTTTAAAATAATATTGTTATGATACTACCAAGTTAAACAAGTCTTACAAGACAACCATATTAATACCTCTAATATAAATACAATTGTGTTTATTTCTCTACAAGTTTACATCATGAAAATCATTGTCTTCCATGTTTTGTTTTGCGTTGTCAAGAACATGCATTATATTTAAATCAATTATAAACATGGAAATGTAGGTAACAAAATAATTCATATTATTAAACTCTTATATAAAATTTATTAATTTACTAATATTAAACTATAATAATAGCAGTTTAATAAACACTTTGTAGTTTAATAAACACTTTGTATCATCCATATTAAAAAGTTTTCTTTACATTTAATTGTTGCTTGCAACTTAGTTAACATTTTTCTACAAACAACATCGCCGGTATATAATGAGAATAATAACATTAGCAGAGACCCACATTAAATAGTTCATTTTACATTCAATTATGTATGTATTAACATTTTTACATAAATGTATCATTTTTTTTCATAAAATTTAAAATACCATCTTATAGATTGTAAAATTTAAATAAAAATAGTAATCCTTCGTCTTTGGTTTGCTCAACTAACCTAACAAAATAGTTAACATAATATAATATAATAGTAATTTTAATTTTGTTATAAACTTTTTATTGTAGACAACCAAGCTTTACTTTTAGATGATTTCGTAGACAATAATGTATTTATGAAGTGATCATAGATGCAACTTTAGATGTGCTTTTCTCTACCAAGATTAGCTTTCTAAAGTGCCATGCTTTGTTTTTCTACAGTCATAAAACTCAAAATAAATTAACCTATTGCTATTTTTCCCAAAATTTTCCTAAGAGGCAGGTACTAAGCAGCTTTGCTGCTAATTTCACTTGTTTTATATTAATAATGAAGGTTATTATATACATATTTATTTTAGTTTATCAAAATTTAGAAAATAAAAGAATTATTTGATTTACTTTAATATTAATATTTTCAATTCGATTGGAAAAATAAAAAATTAGTTAATTTACTTCATACTAATGTTTCAAATTCCATAACTTTACTAAAAACATGAATACGATATATTTAAATTTTATATGAAGAACATTTCCCTTATACATGTTTCTAATCCTTCCCGTTAACAAGAACTTTGTTTACATCTTTGCCCACAAAAGTGACTATGAACTGTTTCCCAAATAAAACATATTAAGAGAATCTAATTGAGTAACTCTAATTTAATTGGGTTTTGTTGTGCCTTTTATTACATGGGTTATGAGTAGTCTGACTTTTGTACCTTCTGCTTTATTGGTTAATGGTGCGGCATCTTCCTTCTTTAGAACAGGTCGTGGGCTCAGGAAAGAATACCATCTTGCTTTTTTATTGTTGTCAAAGGTTTGGATAGGGCCCTTTTAGCTACAAAAGATAATGGTGTTTATCATGGTATATCTTTTGGTAATGACATTGTGCTATCTCATGTACTTTTTGTGGATAACATTGTCATGGTTTCTGATGGCTCTGATCAATCTTTCTCATATTTGTATGAGGTTTTTTAATTTTCTGCAAGGCATCTGGGATGTAGATAAATGATGAAAAATCCTCCTTATTGCATTTTGGCTTGAATGATTTGGAGTTAATTTCTTTACAGAATATTTTCTCTTTTTTCTATAGCTAGACTTGAGGCTGGTTTGAAGTATCTTGGCTTTCATCTTAAACCATGCAAATATCTCCTGAAGGACTAGGATTGGCTTGTTGCTAAGGTGGAGAAAAGAATTAAAAACTAGAGCTTTCGATGGCTGTCCAAAGGAGGTAAGCTTACCCTTGTTAAATCTCTACTAGAGGCTATTCCGGGGTATTGGATGCATTTCTGGATCCCATTGGGAATTATTGAAAAGATCAGAAAGCTATGTTTCAATTTTTTATGGTATGGGAGCAGTGCTTCCTTTGGATTACCTTGGACATCATGGAAAACTTTAGCATGTCCTAATTTTTTGGGGGGTTGGGGATTGAAGATACCTGTTGTTTTTGCTAAAGCACTTGCTGCTAAGAGTGTATGGAACATCATTCAGGGTTCGGGTCTGTGGTTCCAGATAGCCATTCAGAAATATGTCCATCCTTTATCTATTCTGGACTGGATTAGAGTCTCTGTTAAACAGAAAAAATGTATTTCTATATGCTGAAAAGTTGTTTTATGGTCCTTTGATCTCATTGGTAATTATCTTGTTTGGAAGGTTGGAAATGGAGCAGAGGTTCAACTTGGCTTAGATCCATGAGTTGGATGCAAATGGAGACATCAGTTACTCTCCTTATTGGTTAATAAACTTCACTCTTTTGGTTTCTCGGTGAATCCATGAAGATGGGTGTCTATTTTGGGGGGTCTTATGAGAAAATAAATCTGTTTTTTTCATGTTTTTCAACTTTGGGCAAACAAAAGTGATATTTTTGTTTAGAATTTCATTTTTAAGTAAAAACAAAACTTTCATATAATTATGTTAGCTTTCTATTCATAATTTTTTCAATTTTTTTTATTGAGCTTTGATATGTCTTTTTGGCAAATGTTTGACAGTGTATCCTTATAAAATGAAAGGACTAAAAAATAGTCATGTTTGGTTGCGCCCCTAAAATCATTGTTAAACTTGTGTTTTGCAAAAACAAAATATGCTACGACAATATAAACATAATATACTAGAGGATGACTATAAGTTTGTAACCAACGGATCTATATACTAATTATAATATTTTTTGAATTAGATCAAGGGGGAAACCTTGTCGATTTTCAACATGTTTTTGGTTGCGCCAAGTTTTCTCTCAATTGAATATAAAAATTTAAAATCTACGAATACCCTTTTGAAGTAGACACTCCAATTAACGGCACCATATTTGTTTCAATTTTTTTGGTGGTGTACTTTTGAAGTTATATATTTTTCATTTCACCACATTTTGAAAGAGATGAAATGAAACTCGACACATGTTAAGAAACAAAAAAATTAAAAATATCAGATCTCACCTATACACAACAAAATCTATATCTACAAAAAGTAGATTCAATGGAGAAACTAATGGTATCAAGTCCGATCGTCGATTTGTAGTGTAAGACATCCATTTTAGCTTCCAAAAATGGAGGAACTTGAAAACTGTGCAGGTTTTAGGTCTCAAAGGTTATTTGGCCGAACAATAATTTTCCGTTACGGAACCGTTATTTACAACAAAGGTTGTTTGGCCGAAAAACCAAATGCAAAAAAAAATTCGATGTCTCCATCAATTTTAACGGTTCACCGTTAAACATTATTCGGCCGAATAAAGGATCGATTATTCGACCGAATAACTATAGTTATTCAGCCGAATAAAAATGTTATTTAGACGAATAAATATAGTTATTCGGCCGAATAACTTCCGCTATGTTTCTTAGGCACCTGATTCTCACAGAAGTATTACCCAACTTCGTGTTTTCACCCTTCTATTTTCTTAAAGATATAGGAAGACCTACTGTGACTTTGTTGCTGGAGCAGGGTTGGTTACCTGTTGATAGGATTGGCTTAGTGGATAATCCTGATATTATCTTATGGAATGGGTATCTGGCTATGCTTAAAGCTATTCATGTCAGATTATCTGTTGATGATGATATTCTGGTATGGAATCAGGCTAAATTTGGGATGTATTCTCCAAAATTTGGTTACCTCCAGATGATTTTGGACAGGAATGAGGTGGAATACTCTTGGCGGTGGAAGGTTCTATGGAAGTTTAAATGCCCTCTCAAGGAAAAATTATTTTGTTGGTTTTTACTTTCTGATAAGGCATTAACTTGGGATGTTACTGTAGGAAAAGCAGGGAAGGACCTGGAAGATGTTATTTGTGCAAAATGGATTTTGAATGAAACTTTCATTTGGTTGTGGAATGTTCATTTTCCAGAAGTGTATGGCTTGAACTTGAATTTAAGTTAAATATAAAAAAATTATGGAGTGGTAATTCAGTGAATTCATGCCTTAAGAACTGGTGTCTTAATGTGGAAGTGAAGCACATTAGGTCATTACCTGTTATAGTTTTATGGTTTTTATGGAAGGCAAGAAACTGGAGTTGTTTTGAAGACTATACCCTCACGCCACTTCAGGTCTCTTCTCTATGTTTAGGTATGTTGAGCAATATTCCTCAATATAAAATTGTGGAAAGAATTAGATCCGTTATCGAGGAAGTTATCGATAAATATTTCTCTTGGGGGTATTTTGATGGTTCTTCAGTTGGTGATCCAAAAAATTGTGGAGCAGGTGGTATGCTCTATATTTCTGATGATCATTATTTTTCCTTTAAAGCAGGTTTAGGGCTCGTCACTAATAATTTTGTTGAGCTTTTTGGATTAAAGTTTCTTCTTACATTGGCTTTGGATAAACACCTAACTAAGTTGCAAGTTTTTCGTGACTCCCAACTGGTTATTAATTGGGTCTTTGGTAAGTATAGAATTCAGAATATTCAACTTGCTCGGATTATTCATAAAGTCAACAGATTTGTTGACATGCTTGAGTCTGTGGGGTATAAGCATATTTACCGAGAAATAAATTCTCTTGCATATGTTTTAGCTAAAGATGAATCCAATGTATAGGTCGGATATTGGAAGATCACTGAACACCCGGATGCTGATAGTTTTGTGACTGTTTTGGCTTTTTAACTTTGGGAGAAGATTCCATTGGTTTTTATGATTATGACTAGATGATCATATTTGTGTTTATCAGTGTTGTATTTGGTTCTGTATATGAATTGGTGATGACTGTGAAGATTGATGTGCATGCTTTGAGTTGTACTTAGTTTTGGCAAGTTTGTTGATATGCATTTTGGGCAAATGGGGGATGATATTGACTGGATGGGCAAATCTATTGATGTTTTATGGCCTGGTGTTTTGTTATAGTTGAACTGAATCTTTTGCTTTGACAAGCAAAGTTTTTGTAATAGCAATTTGTATAGGAATACGTATATGAGTATATAGGAATGATTATGAATGATGAATATGTGATCTATGATAATATATGGTTTGTAAGATCTGTATGAAGTCTGTTTCAGGACAGGTTTAATATTTTTGTAAGTATCATTTTTTATAAATGGACAATATTCAATTTAATATTGGTCCATCCAAAGACTGTAATTATATTTTATAAATAAAATTATGTTTTTTTTTTTTTTTTTTTTTGGAAAAAAGAAACTCTAATTTATCGTTATCATGTATCTAAATATTTTCTTTGAAAAACAGTCAATTGTGCATCTCATTTACGTTTGATTTCATTCATTTCTATGTAACATTATTATCACAAATGTGTAATAACATTATTCTCACAAATGTGTAACTAAAATAAGAACTAAAGAAGAAAGGAATTTTTATATAAGGGCTTCACTACTTTGTGACTTGATCTTATTTTTATATTAATTTTACTTAATATTTTTATTTTAAATTTGTTATATTTTTTTAAATTAATATTAGTTTTACATTTTTTATAAAATATAAAAATATTTTTAATTAATATTTATGGATGTAGATTTTATATATTAATATTAAGAATATTTATATAAAAATATATTATTTTGTATTTATTAATTTTACTTTTTGTAAAAAGCATAATTTAGATAAACATAGTCTTTATAATGGATAGAATATGATATTTACATCCTAAGAAATGAAGGCGATATCTTCTTTTAGGAGACTTTAATGCTAGAACAACAACTAACCAAATTATTATCTTAAGCAACAATTCCAACTCTAATCCTCTATGGTTATATGAGAACCTTGTGTTAGCTAGCAAATACAAAAGAAACTCTGGCGACTTGGTTAATATTTTGTTTGATACTGAAGTAATCAAACTTTGTAGTTCTTAAGATCTAATATTCATAATGATCTTATGAAGTGGTCGAAGTCCAACCAAATGACTTGTATGCATGGGCTTGGTAGTAGTGTCATAGATTATGCAATATATGATATCCCCATATACAACCAAATAGTAAATTTTGAAATATTAAATGACCATAAGCCCAACTTTGATCATAGATCTTTAACTCATAACTCTTATTTGACACACACATAAGCCCTAATACTTAAAATTATAATAACCAAAAGCACTTATTTTTTATCAAAATAAAATTGATCTATTTTAAGGGATTTAAATAATGAATTATATGTACCATTAAATAAGGACGATATTAATTAATACTTCTATCATAAATTTTCCACAACCCTCTCTAAGTGCATTAACAGGTCTGTTCTCAGGGTGCCACGTAGAGAGGAAAATAGAACAACCAACCCTTGGTATGATAAAGTGTGCAAGCATGCCAGAAATCCATTAGGGATGCTTCTAGATCTAGTCCTTAAAATTTTGACAAGATTATAGGTACAAAGTCTCAAGTAAAAGGGTAAAAAATGTACTATATAAAGTGAAAGTAAGAGATTTTTTTGCACCTTGCTACGATGGATCCTAAGAAATTCTAGAGGCAATTTCTAAATCGTGAAACTAAATAAAATAATATGATTCTCGTAAGAAGTTTTCTCTTTGGAAGAATTTTTCTCTTTAGAAGACATAGAGTTTGTGGTTGAGTGTCTCACGAAAGGGAAAGCTAAGGACATTGAAGGATACCAAGCACAAATTTTAAAAATGGGTGGCCATATCCTCATCCCTCACATCCATGAGCTCTTCAATTTAGCAATAAAGTAGGGTTTCTCTAAACCCTCGACAAAAAGGTTGATTGTTCCTATTTTTAAAAATGGAGATAAAAATAATCCATCTAATTATAGGACCATTATTATTATCCCTCTTTAATCCAAGTTATATGAAATTATTTTGGAAAAGAATGTCAACATATGGCTAGAAATTCTTGTTAAAAAAGTAAAAAGGCCATGCGGGAGTTATAAGATATCATTCAGCTATGGATCACCTTGTTACACCTAGGACCATTGTTGAGAAGTGTTGTAATAATAAAACCAACCTTATGTGTTGCTTTGTTGAATTCAGAAGAACATTTAACGTGACAGTGCCTAGAACTAACCTTTGAAATAGATTTGAAGAGTTAAAAGTCCCTTTCGAGTTGAGAGTTGTTGCAATAAGGTTGTATGAGAAGGTTTTTTCCAAGTTTAGAAACTTTTAGGGCTAGTTAGATGAAATTGATTGTAATATAGAACTCAAGGAAGGTTTTTACCCTATCCCCTACCTTTTTTGGTATATACAATGACAAGCTAGAGGGTTGTTTTGGAAGATGCCGGTTGTGTTGGCACAACTTTGGATATTATAGTCATCATCCTTTTTCTTTACACTAATGGTATTGTTCTTATGGTGAGGAGTCCTTATGATCTTGATAAACAATTGAAAATTCTCATTATTTTTTCTCTAGTATGGGTATGACTATTAACACTAACAAAACAAAGGTTAGGATAATTAAATCACAAAAGATCACTCATGGTAATTTCATGTATGACAACAATAACTTAGAAGAAGTGAATCCATACAAATATCTCAAAACCAATCTTCATCACAACCTTAACTAGAGCTATAAAATTGAGGAAAGGATTAATGGAGGGTGGAAAACTTATAGTGGACTTGAAAACAATTGTAAATTACTAGACATTTGGCTTTGGGCTAAGAAGAAACTCCTCTTTGAGACTCTCGTCACTCATGTTATCTTATATGGATGTTAAGTTTGGGGGTGCAACATCTCTAAAGAATCGTGAAGAAGGATAGAACAAATCCAAAAGTTCTTTATAACAAATAAAGTAAATCCTAAAACACCATGGGATGAAAGAATTTGTCATCTTTGTGATAATAAGAGGGTTGAAGATGAAAATTAGTTTCTCATAAATTGTCTCGGGTACACCCACATTAGAGCACAATTTCAAAAATTTGCTACAATATTAACCTTCCTAACATTTTAACTCATCATAACTATAGTGATTTAAGATTGCTTCTCTTAAAGCTTTTCGAGTACATAAATAAAATTCTAAAGAAAACCAAATAATTCCAGGTCCGATATACCAATGTTGTTCTTAATAAGCACTAATAACCATTATCATCACCATCATCATCATCAATATATAACGAAACATTATATATAAAATATTTCTTTAAAATTATATGAAAAACAATTTTTCACTTACCATAAAATACCAACTTAAAAACAAATAAAATATACCATAGTATTTTTTTGTTATAATGGTAAATTTTCATTTCTTTACTATAGAATATTATAATATTACTCACTAAATAAATTACTTAATCATTTCGACTAAAAATATCATTTTATTAATTGAACTTGTAACTTTAATTTACTAACTAAATTACCACCATTTGTTATTACACCATGTGTTATTGCGCCGAGAGGCGCTCTACAGCCCAGTATGGGGGGGATCTTGTAACGTGTTGTAACGTTAGTAACGTTTGTAACATGTCGGCAAAAAATAATAGTGATAGTGAATATTATGGGAGAGATCTTGTAACATGATGTAACGTTAGTAACTTTTGTAACATGTAGGCAAAAAATAATAATGATAGTGAATATTATGGGAGAGATTTTGTAACCCAAAATAAAAAATAATATCGCTTTTGTAAAGTTATTTTTATTAATAAAAAATAAATTTTCTAATAAGCCAAAATAAATGTCCGCCACAAAAACAATCTAACATGTGGGAGATGTTGTAATCTTCCTACCTAACAAAACAATAAAAAAATAAAAATTTAATTATCCGTAAAAAAAAATATGTGGGTGAAGAAAAAAACACAAAATTGAATTATGCGCAAAAAAATGTTGGCCTTGCACATGGTTTTAAGCATTCTAAACAACCCATGGTTTTATTGTGCATGGTTTAGGAGGCTTGCACATGGTTTACCATGTGCAAGGCCTCATAAACAACCCATGTAAGTATTGTACATGGTTTAGGAGGGCCTTGCAAATGGTTTTAAGACCATGTGCAAGGTCTCCTTAAAACCCATGGTTGTAGGAGGGCCTTGCATATGGTTTTAAAACCATGTGTGGGGAAATGATCAATGTTCGTTCCTAAAAAAAAAAAAAATAATAAAAAATATTATATGTCGGCCATAAATAATATTAAATATTAATAATAAAAATATTATATGTGGACCTTAAATAAAAAGATGTGTCTTTTGGTTTGAATCAAATCAATGGATACCTAAGAAGAGGTTTGCACCTCGAGAGATTTGATCCATCTCGGCACTTGATAGAGCCTAGGATTTGGATCTACACTGGTTTATTATTGTGCCGAGAGGTGCTCTACAACCCAGTATGGGGGAGATATTCTAACGTGATGTAACGTTAGTAACATTTGTAACATGTCCGCAAAAAATAATAGTGATAGTGAATATTATGGGAGAGATATTGTAACGTGATGTAACATTAGTAACGTTTGTAACATGTAGGCAAAAAATAATATTGATAGTGAATATTATGGGAGAGATCTTGTAACGTGATGTAATGTTTGTAACATGTCAGCAAAAAATAATAGTGATAGTGAATATTATGGGAGAGATTTTGTAACACAAAATAAAAAATAATATCACATGTCGGCCACGAAAACAATCTATGGGGGAGATGTTGTAATCTTCCTACCTAACAAAACAATAAAAAAGTAAAAATTTAATTATTCGTAAAAAAAATATGTGGGTCAAGAAAAAAACACAAAATTGAATTATCCGCAAAAAAATGTTGGCCTTGCACATGGTTGTGCAAGGTTTTAAAACCATGTGCAAAGCATTCTAAACAACCCATGGTTTTATTATACATGGTTTAGGAGGCTTTGCACATGGTTTTTAAACCATGTGCAAGGCCTCCTAAACAACCCATGGTTTTATTGTACATGGTTTAGGAGGGCCTTGCAAATGGTTTTAAGACCATGTGCAAGGCCTCTTCAACGAACCATGGCTGGGGAAACGATGCAATGTTCGTTCCTAACAAAATAAAAAATAATAAAAAATATTATATGTCGGCCATAAATAATATTAAATATTAATAATAAAAATATTATATGTGGACTTTAAATAAAAAGATGTGTCTTTTGGTTTGAATCAAATCAATGGATACCTAAGAAGAGGTTTGCACCTCGAGAGATTTGATCCATCTCGACGCTTGATAGAGCCTAGAGAGATTTGATCCATCTTGACGCTTGATAGAGCCTAGGATTTGGATCTACGCTGGTTATATAGGTAGCATGACCAGTGCTTAGGGATGCTACCCAACATTTTTAGTAATTGGAGCTCCCCCACTGAGTGGAAGAGCTTGGCATACATAGATCTTTTCTAAGATTGATTCCTTTAAGTCCCTCTCACTTACTGAATATATTTTAGTGGGCTGCTTATTTTTTATATTTATTATAAAGTTTTTAGATTATTAAGTACGATTTTCTTGAAACCAACTTAAAGAATTGCATGATGCAACCCTAACCTTTTTTCCTTTTACTTGAGGAATTGGTAATAAACATTCCCTTGTGTTCCATGCCTAACCTTTTGTTTTCCTTTACTTGAGGAAATGGTAATAAGCATTCCATATGTGGTCCATGATCTCTAAAAGCCCCTCTTGAATAATTCCCTTTATAAGCACAATGAAAATTAAGTTGTATCCAAAAGGGACCCACAACTTAATTGTTGTCCTTTAAAACCCCTTCTTAATACAATAGCCTGAAATTCCATGAGAAGCACAATAACAATCAAGTTATATACATCCTTGTTGAGGGGTCCACAAGCTTAACAGTTGTCCATTATTGGCATTTTGAATGGCACTTAATGAAATTTCTAAATATTTTTAAATTCTACGTCTCCACATTTGAGATAGTTAAATCATGTTCGCTAGGGATAGGATCTACTAGCACTAAAGGTGCAACGATACACCAAAATAAATAAATAAAACATTGGTGTGATGCTTGCCATTCACAACTAGAAAGGTCAAAGGTTCTATATGGATATAAAGTAACTAGTTTTTTATTAGTATTTGTCGATAGGATCTACTAGCACTAAAGGTGCAACGATACACCAACATAAATAAATAAAACATTGGTGTGATGCTTGCCATTCGCAACTAGAAAGGTCAAAGGTTCCATATGGATATAAAGTAACCAGTTTTTTATTAGTATTTGTCGAATATATATGAAGTAATTTGATTAGTTTTTTTAATTTGCAACTTTAACAAAATTCTATAATTTTTGGTATAGTTTGTATTAATTTTTTGTGGGAATTATTTGAATATTGATTTATCTTGTTTTTTGTTTTTTACATGCAGCAGAGCAATAAATGCTCCTGCTGCTGCAGTGTGAGCTGTTGGATCTCAATCTGTTTGAGATCCAACGGTCCACACTGCAGCAGCCACAGCATTTATTGCTCTGCTGCATAATGAATATTGTTCGCCTTGATGGATGGTTTGAATTGATGAATGGTTCGAAGATATATGACATGTTGTTTCCAAATTCAAAGCAGTCCCATTCATGCGAATCGAGAAGTTCGTCAGGCCAGAGGCTATCTGAGGGCAGTGCAGGCAGCATATAATCAAAACCATTGTATTCAAATCCTTCACAGGTTTTAGCTTGAGAATCTAGAAACTCTTTGGTGGAGAGAAATTCAAACCACCAAGCCGAGTTGACGAGATTGATGGTATCATTCCACTCCATTTCATATTGACCTCCAATCGATCTGATTTCAGCCAACTCTTCATCGTCCATGGCTACATGCCAAGATTTATACTCCTGATCTGTTGATAAATCGATGATACTTTGGAGGGGTGGTGAGCAGAAGTTTGATGAACCTGTTGTAATTTGCCACGAGGATGAAGACCTGGTTGATTCGGCCATAAAAAGATCATGATCCGAATAGGATTCGGCCGATGGCTGAGGG